>PNEQ01080017.1:14311-51183 GCA_003012365.1 Medauroidea extradentata | reverse complement strand
CCACGTATGTTAGAAACATTATGCAACAGAAATTCACATGTTAGAACCAATACACAGCAGAAACACAGATGTCAGAACAAACGTACGACAGAAACACGCAACTTAGAACCACGTATTACAGAACAATGTACGTTAGAAACGTTATGCAGCAGAAATTCACAGTTTAGAACGATTACACAACAGAATCAGAGATGTTAGATCTGGTATACTATAGAAACACGTGCTTTAGAACATTCGTATAATAGAAACACACATCTAAGAACTGTCATACTTTAGAAACACATAATATAGAACTGGCATTGCTTAGAACATTCTGTCTTCTGTGTTTCTGTGGTATGTGTTTCTACCGTGTGTGTTTCTAACATCAGACAGCACCCCGTGTGCGACGAGCACACATGACGTTTACCAATCGTCTGATGTCGAAAAGCTGTTTTATGCTTTTCCCCCTGTTCCTCATCTCTAGCGTAGTTCCTGTGTAGGGTTTATGTAGATCTGCTGACGGTAGTTATGCGAGGTCGATAACCGGGTGAACAACGAACAGGATGTCGCGTGGATAGAGAGAGAGAGGGAGAGAGAGAGAGGGAGAGAGAGAAAGGGGGGTAGACAGAGCGGGAGAGCAGAGTACAGAGGAGAGGTGGTTGCCTCTGCAAAATGTGATAGGACGAGGGGAGTGGAAGGAGAAGATTTCGCTGCGTTTTTGTTCAAGGAATTGAGGCATGATGGGTAGCAGAGTGTACGACTGGACGGCAGAGAGACAAAATGGACAGGAGACGAAGGAACCGCTGCGAAAGGTCGACACGCTTCAAAAAGTTAAGTACTGAGTAGTTATTGTATAAGTTTTTATGTAGACGTGGCCAGAAATTAGTAGAGTAATGTAGGCATAAAGTATATCAACACCCCTTCCGGGGGTTAAAAGTAGGATGGTAGGCTGTAAGACATTGTTGGGTAGTGACGAGTAGAGGAGAGTCTTGACCGAGACATAGAGATGAGCACAACGACTGAATCGGAGCTCGCCGCCCACTAGAGGTAACTTGGTTACAAGTCTTTAAAAGATTGTACTATCAGTTTCAATACGATGTAGATTAATAAGTTTAAATATGTTTAGGATTGATAACCTCTATTGTTCAGAAACGGTATTAAGGTTAGTTTGTTTCCCATTATTTTTTTGTATTCGTGTTTGGTTAAGCCGAGTCTTTCATTATACCCTACCTTTTGTGTGGAGAGTAAGTAGCTAATAAAAGTTTTGATTTTTACCGACGATGCAACTGTAACTGTTATAAAAGTACAGTAGATTTATGTAATCTGAGAGGTTACTAAACATGTGGTTTCTTTGTTTGTTCTTGCTGTGCAAAGCAAAACTTAATATTTCTCTTGTTATGAAATGTTTATATTTAGATTGTTTTGTGCGATTTGTTTTCAAGTAATCGTAGAAAGAGGTTGTAAGTTTGAAACTGAAAAAAATGTATAAGAACCTGCTTAGACTTTTAAATAGAGAGTTTTTTTTTAAGAATAGCATATTTTATTTTCAAAATTGTAATATGTTCCATTTTTTTGTATATTAATAAGAACCTGGCACCTGTGGTATCTGTCTCCTCTCGCCATCTTTTCTCAAGCTTCGCTATTTTCTTAAGCTCTACTATTTTACTTTCTTAGTGTATTTCTATGAGCGTACCCCATGGTTGTTTATCTTGATTTAATTCATGAAGTAGTAATGAAGACTGTTTTAACATTTTATTTATGTTTATTTTAATTAATATTTTACTAAGTTTACTTGTGGAAGACCATTGTGAAATTTTAATTTTTTTAGTTTTGTTACACTTTTTTATTATTTGGTTGTTTAGTAAACTTTTATTGGGACTCTTAATAGTAAATATTTTCTCTTTCGTATTTTCATTCCCTCTTGTTAGTTGAGTGAGTGCCCCATAAATTTGTTGATTTGCTGTGTTTTCGATTAGGTTAAGTATGCTACGAGGATTTCTACGATACCTACTGTTAGGAAGTTTGTCATACTTCAGTAATTCTGAAGTGGATAGGGCTAGGACTTTAGCCAAATGAAAATTTAATTATTATTGTTACAAGTTGCGGGCTAGGTACGTTTGGGGATGGAGGTCTTTGATAAAATAAAGAAAATAGAGCTAACCTAATTTATTTATAACTGTATATACAAAAAAACTATGTCTATAATGATTTACCACAATAAATATCAAACAGAACAAATAATTACTATTAACATAAAGGAAAAAATACATATACATAAGTTCTCTGTATATGGAAAGGTTACTAGTCACTCGCAATGGTGGACCCAATGAAAGAATATCGAAGAATCTTTTCTGGCCTAGAAACACCTTCTTCCTACTAATTGCTGCGGTCCCACTCGCTGGACACCCTCGAACAATCGTCGCATCCCAATACTTGTCACTATCACTTGAGATCGCACCAGGCACCTACCAGCCAAAACTCTCTCCCTCCTTCTGCAGCTTCCCCTTATATATCCATACCTACATCACGAATTATCTCAGCCAGTCTCTGTTCTCCAACCTCCTGGAATGACATCGCTTCAAAGTCAAGCACCACCTTCGGAGATAAAGAAGGAACACGATCATTCCAGGTCACGATATTTTCGTCGGTTACCCGATATTGGGTGCAGGTGGTTGCCACCGCACATGGGCGACACAATGTACGCCAAACCTCTTTGTTATTGCCTCTGCTATATAGCTTACATTGTTCTCCGATTATAGCGGCGTGAAGGTTGTCATCGTGGAGTAATACAATCCATCCAGCACCCGAGGAGGTCTTTTAGCGCTGCCGCCACTGTGTTGTATTTCGCCGCTCTGCCCGACAGCCACGGCGCCAAGGAGTGGGATGGGCAGGGGGGGGTGTCCTAGCTCCACCACCACAGTATCGTACTACACCGCCCAGCCAGACAGTCGCGGCTCGCAACATTATACATGATTTATTAAGATGACCTACACTTTCACCCTTTTTTACCCTCTTCACCTTTCTACGCCTTACTTCTTCCCTATCCTCGATCCCGACAGGAAGTCTCATCTTCGAACATTCAGTTTGATGTTCTGGGGTCGTGACAAAGATTGGTGGAGACGCCGGGTATGTGTTTGATTAAGGGATTTGACCTGACAGCTGAAAAAAAAATTGTTTTTATGTATTTAGTCACTTAGGCCGTACCTTTGGTCACAACACATCCTGGAATCAGTACCAACATAGGTGACAACATCAGAGTGCCAGTAGGAGAGTTTATAAAGTTGTTTAGATATTTTAAGTTAGAGCGTGAGTGACATCGTGCTAACTAGGGATAATTAGTGATAAGTAAGGTTGAACGGTCAATAAATGATTTGTAATAGTTGGCCACAGTAATATACAGTTTATAGTAAATGAGTTATTTATTAAGAGGGAAGAAGGTGTTTAGTATTAATGAACATAGAATGCAAATTAGAATCACAAACAAAAATTAAAGAACCTTAGACAGAATTTACTTTTGAAGCAGTCAAGGAACCTGAAGCAGGTTCACCAAAGCTTTCTAAGCAGTTAAGTTTAGAGGATTTTTAATTTTTTAAGTAAGAGTGAAGATACTTTGGATCAGGCAGCAGAGTTACTTGATACAGCAAACCGCACATAAGTAAACATGGAGTCACATAAATTGTTCAAAGATCCAGGGTTCCCTTATGGGAAAAGTACATAGGATGTGGTAGAATAGCTGAAAAATATCAAGAGAGCAGCAGTAGTCAATCAGTGGGACGATAAGAAATGTATTTATTTGTCTAGTTTTCTTCGTGGAGTAGCTGCTAGGTGGTACGATGGATTAGACGATCAGGCAGAAACCTTGAATACTTTTGATGTTATTATCTCACAAATCCTGAAGGCTGCTTTTGTTACAGTTGGCGAGGTTGAAGGCATTTCTACCTTTTACTACCTTCGCATATAATATTTCAAAACTACAAAGCACTGGGTACTGTCCATTTTTGTTATTGTATGGCCGTGTGCCTATTTTACTGAGTGAAGTTTATCTGAACCAGAAAGTCTCAGAGGACGAAAGTTAACGTATCCGAGCTAAGTGGAAGTCAATCCAGCGTCAGGCGCTGGACAAAATCAGAAAACAACAGGAGAAAGAGAATCAAAGGTATGACCCCCATCGGAGGGCTGCCGAGTACCAACCAGGCCAGGAGGTGCTGATTTTCACCCCTGTGAGGAAGAAGGGTTTATCGCACAAGTTCTTCCACCGATGGCATGGTCCTGCTGTAGTGGTAAAAATATATCAGACAACCTTTATGTTCTAAATAAAAAGTCATAAAACACCCAGGCTCGAAGTAGTTAATGTAGAGAGGATCAAAAAAATACTTCAAATATACTTTTAATTTTTTTTTCTTATAGGGAGCTTAAATCATGTTCGGTTTTAGCACATTTAAAATGTTAAACTCTTGTAAAGAAAATAATAAGAAATAAAAAAAGAACAGTGAAATAATGTTGTTTTAAATGCAGTAAAGAAATATAAATAAATAAAATGAGTTTTTCTGTTTTTTAAAGGAAAAATAAATAAATGGATTTTTTTTGCATCTTCACAAAAATCAAGTTAATAGCCGCATAAAAATAAAAAAAGGGGGAAACAAATGTATTTTTAATTAGTTAGTCAGTTGATACAAGTTTTATTTTGATTGAGTTGCTGAAAAAACAATATTGAAAAGTCCTTTCAGTCAGATGGATGGTTCAACTTCAAAATGGTGGTGAATATCATCATCAGGTGGTGGCAATGTCTGATGATCAGTAGACCTGGAATATGGACCCTAGGAACAACGGAGCCTGGTGAACCATTGTCTGTTGGAGTGATTTCTGGAGCACATTTTCAACCCATGAATAAGGCAACAGTTTACACTTCATCCATTCCAATACAGTTTCAATTTTCTTGGCCCAGTAAACTTGAGAATAATCTGAACGTTATAAATTCTCACATCACTTGTAATAATTTTAATTGTGAAGATGTTTGTCGCCTACAAAAATAAAATAAATCGTGGTTGTTTATCATTAGAGGCTTTACTAAATACTTTATATAATGAAGCAGGAGAGGGTCTTGTTTTTATACCAGAGTCGAAACGATGTAATTGTGGTTTAACATTTTTAGGAGAAGCAGCCAATTAGTGATGTGATATAGCAACTCAAAATCAGGTAGAAACATTGTTTAAAAATGAACAGGAATTGGCAAGCCATATGGAACACATGAGTAAACAAATTTTGGGAAATCATGCATCTTTGGCTAATCCTTAAATCCATGTAACTGTAGTCAATTCAGCTATAGTAGATTTATTTGGTAAAGTGCAGGTTAGATTTAGTAGTACTACAACCTTTTGAGTGATTTTAAAAATGCAGATACAAGTTGTCATTCAGGCATAGTACAAGAACTTTCACAGCAACCCCAATAGAGAAAATTCATAGAAAAAAAAATTTTAATGTTTACCTAATTTTTTTGAATTATTTCGGCACTAAATGCAGCCAGGCAAAGCAATAGCTCCGTGAACATTGTGATTTTCGAATTATTCAGCTTTGAAAATGCCATATTTTCAAACGCTGCCACAAACATTGAAAACGCGTTCTTATTGGCTAACACATCTATGACGTAGTCTTACTTGTTTTGGTTAGCCACCGCACGGCAGGCAATATTGTGTGTATTGGAATTTTTCAACGACTTACTAAACTAATAAAATTTAGCAAACCCGGTTACGTAAAAGTTAATTCTGGAAATTCGCCCGTTGTTTAGGCATGCGTGGTTGTAGATTTGGTAGCGAACTACGAAGATTTATTTCACTAGAGTTGATTTTAAACGAGTGAAGACAGCAACGTATTAGTAGGCCTAGCTTACACTCACACATACATTGAGCCGTTTTAGTTATAGGTTTGAGTTTATGTAAAAGTAATTTAAATTCTAGAGAGATAATAACTTACTACGAATTCAGTTTAATGTTTCAGATCCAATATATTATCATGAGTTTAGGTTTGAAAGGTCAGACAAACGAAGTTCACGTGCATACAAAAAGTGAACCTATCGAGCTTATGTTTGGAATGCGTTTAACCAAGCCTGGCACTGACTATGATCGACATTCTATTTGCACGAATCGATAAAATAACATGGCAGATCAATTATTTTATTACAAGTACATTTTTTCTCTCGGTAATTTTTACGTTTCTCATGAACGGCATTGAGAACTGTGCCGCCATCTCGGGACAAGTTTCGCAAGACCCCGCCCACCCCTCGAATTATCGGCCAATCAATGGGGGGTTTGAACTCGCCTATTGGCTAATGACGTTGCCACAGTCAGTGTAACAGCCAAAACACTACAAATGTAGAGATTTCGTCACAAACTGCACGCTATTAACTGCAATTTTTAACTTAAAAAAAACTTATTTATTTTCTGCTAACCGTGTCATGTACATAATACAGCATTACATACGTATATTGTATTTTTGTCGTTAATAGCAGACTATTATGTCTCTTCTTGAAGTTTAAACCATGCAGTCCGCCTTGATTTATCAGACGGCGCTAAAGTTAAGATTTCATTCCAAGTAAATTGAATTTTATTGCTGCGAAACGTACTATCATCCACATTTATACCCTTCGAAGTTCAAGCTATACTCGATTTTACCGCATGAACTACCTTATTGAACACAATTTCACGACTTGAACGTATGTTGCTGTCGTTTGTGTGTTACATACATTTAAATGTACAGTATCGTGATGTCACAGGGAATTCAACATGGCCGTTCACGTTTTTGCCACGCAAAACAGACTGCTCATTTAATTTAAATTTTTCTGGAGTTACACAGACGCAATGAAAGAAGGTATGGTATCGTTGTTCATTAAATTAGACGCAGTTTTGAATAAAAATTTAATTAAAAAATAGGAATTTTCTCTATTGTTGGCAGCAGCCCTTATGGCCAAATAACCTCATACTTTTTTCAGGATAGAAATATTAGACCAGTGTAGTTCCCAGAAGATTCGAGCTGTTTTAGTCACATCAGAACATTTGAAATTAAAATTTGAATTTTTAGCAAAAGTAATTGACTCTAATGGTTACCACTTAGCAATTCCAGTTACAGAAGTTCACACTTATTATCATTAAAGAATTTGTACTTGTCGAATTTTTAGGAGCAGTTATTTGTAAAATTTAAAGTACCTATTGCTCACAAGGAGTCAGATTGGAAACTGTACGATTTTATTGCTATACTTTTTAAGTGAAAACGGTCTTTATGCATTTTACATCCTGAACCTACCTTTTTGGCTGTTGATGAAGATGAAATTAGAACTGTTAGAGGTAAATAATTTGAAGATTGTAGACCTTATGAAGATAACCTTTGTTATTTACCTATAATGGCAGCAGTTGCAATTACAGGGGTCTTATGCCCAAAAACTGTTTTAAAAGGGGCCACTGCAAAACAGTTAGGACAAATGTGCTACTTAAGTTGTCAAGTTGGTTCATTTTTAATTATATCTCAGGTGGGTCCTGAGACATATTTTTTAACAAATGCTAAGAGAAAATTAGAATTAAATGCACCATAAGTAATAATTAAATCAGGTACCTGCCAAGTGAAGGTCTCACAGGATCTATAGATGTGGTTGTCCCATGTGACAGTAGATTGTTTTTGAATAGAAAACTTTGTGTAAGTGAAATTTATCCATGTGATTTTCATACCAAGACTAAGTTTCAAATTATTAATGTTATACCGTAATCTTTGTCAAAACTTAAGAAACTTCAGTTTAATGTTTATCATTCTTCGATGCATGCAGTATTTCCCTCTATTGAAGATTGTTTAGAAGCGAATTGGCCTTCTACCATACCACATTTAAATATTTGTTATACTACTCCTTTTAATGATGATGCAAGAATTTTATTAGATCATCCTATAGGTTTCGAGAATTTTTATATAAGACACTTCCAAAGCGTAACACTCGGACTAGTCTTAAATGTGTTGTTGATAATAATTTTCAAAAATCCATTTCTGTTAGGGTTAGGTAATATACCCAGAGTTGATGCTATGAGTGTTGAAGCGGCACTGGATTTTGAAATTGGAGTAACGGTTGTGATTGTAATTTTGACCTCAATGTTTGTTTTATGGTCGTGTTGGAGATTTTTCAGCCTGAAGAAAAGACAGAGTGAGAGTACCACCGGAGCATCACCCACGCCGAGTAGTTCGGCCATGGAGGCCTCTGTAGCGTCCATTGTTCAACAGATGAGAAATTAGGGAAGGGTCAAGGCTTCCATAAAATCTATAGATGGTATTGAGATAAATTTGTGGCTCAAACTTAGCTGAGATATTGGAGCCAGAAAAGTGTTTATATAAAGTCTAGGTAGTATTTTTGTTGTATCTGCTTGTTTTTTTAAACAAGCTAAATAGTAGAGTAGAGTTTAAAAAAATATGTTTGTAATCAGAATTTGCTGTGAGCAAGTTAATGTAGTTGAGGTCAGAGATTATTTGATTTGAGTTGGGGGGGGGGGGAGTTTTGCTGTTGAGCTACCCCAGAATTAAATGTACTATGGAAATGCTCAGAAGCAATTAAGTAAAATAAAAAGAAAGTTTCATTTAGAAACTATGAGAGTCATAGAGATGACAATGTCTATGGAAGAATCCGGCGTACTTTTATTGTGTTAGGATTAGTAAATCATAAATAGTTTTAAGTTTATTGTTCGTTTTGTGTTCAAGTTTTCAAACGTTGAGGTTCTGCACGTGTTAATGGGTGCTAATTGTTTAATCGTAAATGAGGGGAGAGTTCAGGTACAGACTTAAGTTATTTGTTGCTCGTTACAATTCAAGAAGAGAAATCAGTGTCACCATAGTAGAGAAGAGGTAAAGACTTTCCATGAACTGGTTATTTACGCAAGTGTTGTAGCAGTTTGAAAAAGACAGTCGTATGAGTTAGTGTTGGATTGTGGCCGAGGAGATTCATGGCGGCATGGAGCAGTTTCACCGGCAGTTCCCCACCGGTCTGTATCCACGCTTACTCGAATGCAGTTTGTGTTCTTCCCGAGGTTCTACTTCAGCAGAGATAAGAAATAGAGTCCCTGACCCCACCTGTCTATGGAGCACTGCTTCATAGTTTGGTGTGGTGTACTCTTCCTATGTTGCGGGGAAGTGTATGAAGACGACTGAACGCTGTTGCTGGCTGCAGAAGGTTGCCGCCGAACTTTCTTGAGGGTTTCGGACTGGTAGTGATAGCTGGATGTGGGGACGCCTACATCAAGGAAGAGTGATCCTTGTTTGTTGTTTTTCACACTTTTTGAACTTTGTATGCTGAACAAAGAAGTAGTTGGGACAATACTCCTTATATTAGTATAAGTGCAGCACTGCAAGTTGGATTTGGTGAGAAGAGAAGAAGAATGGGTTCATTGGTGGGTTAAAGACTATCCAGTACTAGTCAGGACTCCACCCGATAATATGTTTGATGATGGTGATTGCAAGAAAATAACTCTTATTATGTTAGGGATAGTTCTCCGTCTTGCCTGAAACTCTGTTTTCCGATTGTTATTTCAATTTTTAATCATATTTTTGTGTTGGTTAAGGTTGTGTGTAAAAAGTTTAGGGCGGGAGATGATTGTTAGGTATTTTGTTACAGTTTGATTATGTGGTACCTGGCTTCTCCCACAGGACATCAAAGTAACTGAAAGAAAGATAATATTGTTTATTCTGGTTCTAAGTTTATGTTTATCTTTCGCAAGATGTTTATTTTTCGAAAAATAATATTGTTCATCAAAGTAACTGAAAGAAAGCTAATATTGTTCATTCTGGTTCTTAGTTTATGTTTATTTTTCGCATGAGTACAGGTTTGTCACGTGTGTAAAAGAGATGTTGATGCTGCCTGATTCTGTTTAGTGTAACATGGTCCAGTAAGGGTTGGAGTAGCTCGCTGTGCGGAAGCTGGCTATTGTGCATGCAGCCTGGAAGTCCACCATTAAGAAAACCCTGTTCGCTACAAGTTGCATCTCAGGTAGCCGTGGCCTCTCTTGGACCTCATGGAGCATATAGCAAGTCAGTTTTACCCAATCTGTGACACCAAAGCAATTTTGTTTTTCACAATACCAGAGACGCATAGTGACCTGCATTGTCACTTGTTAACCAAAAGAAACTTTTTAATTTTTGACTTAATGAAATATATTTTCAGTAAAATGATGGTAAAAACTAATGCACCCCACGAAACTAGGGTTACATTTGACCAGCCCATACATGGTTTGCGAGGCCCGATGATTTTGTGTGACAATTAACTTTAACTCTTTTTATGTAAGGCCATTTTTCTCGTTTGTGGGGTCCACAAATTTTGTGCGGGTGGGATTATGTCGCTACAGTAAAAATTGAGGATATATTTTTTTGTTATTTCACTTTATTGTTCAGATGTATGTTTTTATTTTTACAAGTCAGATGTAATTTTCTTAAATATGAGAGTTTCTTGTTTTAATTTTTATTGGATAGTTCGGTTTGTATTGGCATCATGCCTGTAAGTTCGTTCAGAGTTCTTTGCACCAGGAAATGGTATTGCACCATACAATTATGTTGTATTTAGTTTGTGAGCTGTTAAGTAGAGATCGTTTGCGCCAGCTGGACGGGGCAGTGGCTTCTCGTTGTCGACATAGTGCAGGCCAGGGTTGAGCCAGTGGTGTGGACAGGAGGGTGGTGTATGATACGCTTGCAATATCTGTCGGTTGTTGTACTGTATGTGGGACGAGCACACATGGAGTTTACCAATTGTCTGATGTCGAAAAGTTGTTGTATGCTTTACCCCCTGTTCCTCATCTCTAGCGTAGTTCCTGTGTAGGGGTTATGTAGATCTGCTGACGGTAGTTCTGTGAGGTCGATAAACAGGCGAACAACGGACAGGGTGTAGCATGGAGAGAGAGAGAGAGAGCGCGCGAGAGTTAGACAGAGATGGAGAGCAGAGTAGAGCGGAGATGGGGTTGGCAGTGGTTCACTCTGCACGACGTGAATGGGTGAGGGGAGTGGAAGGAGAAAAGTTTGTTGCGTTTTTGTACAGAGAAGTGCGGCGTGACGTGTAGAAGAGTGTACGACTAAACAGCAGGGAGACAACATAGACGGGAGACCAAGGAACTGCGACGAAGTCGACGCGCTTCAATAATTTAAGTACTGAGTAGTTATTGTATAAGTTTTTATGTGGACGTGGCCAGAAATTAGTAGAGTAATGTAGGCATAAAGTGTATCAACACCCCTTCTAGGGGTTAAAAGTATGACGGTAGGCTGTAAGACATTGTTGGTAATGGACAAGTAGAGGAGAGTCTTGACCGAGACACAGAGATGAGCACAACGACTGCATCGGAGCTCGCCGCCCAATAAGAGGAAAAACATACCTTTGAGAGAAAATATTATCATTATCAGTAGTAGGAAAAGGGGGAAGTTGGCGCACAGGCTGCAGGCTGAAGAGCAGAGGAGCAGCAGCCGCCATCTTAGACCAACCCGCCGCCATCTTGGACCAACCCACCGCCATTTTTAATCAGTCTGCCATCTTGTATTATGTCACTGCGGCCATTTTGTTGTGCACAGCGGCTATTTTGTCACATGTCACATATATCACATTATGTCACATGTCACATTGTCATATCATGTGACACTATGTCATATGTCATATCATGTCACATTATGTCATATCATGTCACACTATGTCATATGTCATATCATGTCACACTATGTCATATATCTCATTGTCATATAACATTATGTCCTATGCCATGTCTTATATCATATGTTATGTCTTATACCATATGTTATGTCTTATGCCATAAGTTATGACTTATGTCATATGATGTGTCTTATATCTTATGCCATATATCGTGATACATCATATCATCCATCTTGTCGAGTCCTTCATCTTGTTTCCAGCAGTCATTTGTTTTAAGGAAATTTAACCCTGCAGGAAGGAATTTTTTCCCTCGAAATTTCGCTCATCGTCTGCTGGAGAGGTCATGTTTGTTTCCATTATTGGTTACTAGGCGGCGCTAGTGTTGCAGTTTGTTTCCATCATTGATTGCTAGGTGGTGCTGAAGTCGGCATCCGCCATATTTGCTCCTGGACATGTGCCGCCATGTTTGTTCCGTCTACACCATAGGCTGCTAGAGTGTGCTAGTATCGGTTTTGCTGTAAGGTCGAAGTTGCTTGTGTTTGTACATGGGAGAATAGACCTTATGATTTTATTTTTAGTGAGTTAAAAATTTTTAATTCGTCGGTCGTTGGTTTCGAACTTGCAAACTTTGTGTTACCGGACATTGTCCTAGCCCACTTTTTTCTTTTTTTATAAAAAATATTTGGTGCAACTAAATGGACAAATGGACAAACACAAATTTACACCCAGCCATACACGGGAATCGAACCCAGAACCCCCCGCACCAGAGCCGCCCACTAAGCTACGAGTGCATCGACGACAGGACAATGTTAATTAGTGTATAAATAAAATAACTTTTGTATCAGATAAATGTTTACATTTAATATATTTTCATTAAAAACTTTAGCATACCAATGTCTTGTTGATTATATATATATATATTAAATTTATCCTACGAATCCTCAAAGAGTCAATTGAATAATTTTTATGTGATTCAGAAAACCTCGACTAAATGCACGCAAGAATCCTCAAAGAAGGCAATTGAATAATTTTCATATGATTCAAATAAATGCACGAACGATTTCTCAAAGCGTTCAATTTAATCATTTTTATGTGATTAAAAAAATCCGCAAATAAGTGCAAACATTATTCCTCAAAGCGGGCAATTGAATCATTTTTATATAATTCAGAAAACCTAGACTAAATGCATGCAAGAATCCTAAAAGCGGGCAATTTAATAGTTTTCATATGATTCTAAATAAATACACGAGCGAAAGCTAAAAGCGGGCAATTGAATAGTTTTCATATGATTCAAAATAAATACACGAACGAAACCTAAAAGCGGGCAACTGAAACATTTTCATATGATTTAAAATAAATGCACGAACGTATTCTCAAAGCGGGCAACTGTATCATTTGGTCACAGACTTCAAGCTGAGAAGCAGCCAACATCAAAATCCACAACGATAAGCACCTTGTCATCAGCTGCCTAGAAGTAGTAACTATTTCTGCTCTACGAATCCTTAAATGCGGGCAATTGAAGCGTAAAAAGTTTGCAAAGCGGGTAAGTAAATAACTTATATTTATCAAATAAAACAACGCTGTACGATTTTATTTATAGAGAGAGCCAAGACACATGCCTCGTAGACTGCCATTTGAGAAAAAATTCGAAACATCATATATTTAAAAAAAAGTAAATGTTATATAATCGACTGAATTTGTTGAGAGACATCCGGGACATAGACTACTGCATGCAAGAGGGGGCTAATCCAACATCTTGGTTTTTATTACTCAGTGAACATATAAAAGGTTATATAATACACTGAATTAATTTCAATGTCTAGAAATATATATTTTTAGAAGCCTCGTAGGTGATGGCATGAGAATTGTTTCGTCCTTTACGATCCGCACATACGAAATTCTGGAGACTGACCTCACAAAACATGACTGGGAGGTGAGCATCCTAACCATAGCTATTTCTCTGCCATCTCGCCGGAGCCACAGACGCTCTTGTCCGTAGAATTTATTCCTAGCTATCGACTTGGCACAAACTGTCTTTTATTTACACATAGCACATGCTGGTAAGATTAGGACGATATTGTTTCCCCCTGTAGTCTACCACCAACAATATAAAACGTGTTTTCTTGATCATTCGTCATTCAGTTTGCTGAGAACTGTCAACATAGAATATTTTCATCCAGCGAATCATTATGTCATTGTGACGCCAGGCTCAAGTAGGGTAACGTACTGTTACTGGTCACGCAGTCTATTGCGAAGCTTTACAGAAATATGTGATGGTACTTATCACAGCCTTTATATAAGCGAACCACTAAGCCACGAACCATATTGTCAAATAATTGACTGTACTACTTATGGACACTGTGCAATCTTCCACATGCGGCAAGAAACACAGTTACCCTGCTCCAAGGAGGACGTAATGAGATTTTCAACTGTCTACGACAAGAAAGTACGAGTTAATACCCAACAAGACTAAAGTAATTTGTGATAAAATGCACCAGCGAAAAGGCAAGGGCTAGGTGTACAAGAAACTTCGGTATAGATGACGACAGCGTTGATCGCAACCAATCCTCAGTTGCAGTAACACCAGCATGGATTCATTCAACGAGAAAATATCAAAGAGGTATGAATAGACAATTGATTTCGATGTAAGTCGGCAGTAATAGACGTTATAAATTTCGTCTGTAACAAATTCCAACAAGTATTATTTTCGTGTGCGCTATGTCCAACCAAGAGGACAACGTACCTTTTTACTAGCATAAATAGAGCTACTGATCCCTCAGTTGTTAACTGATCGCTAAGGAGTAAACATCTTACAACAGTGTTCTCGAACAAGAATGAATACCATGAATGACAAATTGCCAGTCGCTGCTCAGTGTACGCCTGGGAAAGACCTTTTTCCAGCAACGGAAAAACACAGCTGTGATTTTTGCAACAAGACATTTAATAAATCGCATTATGCGAGAAGACATGAAAAGTGGATATGTGTTAAAAACCCGTCTCGTAAGCAGCTGCGTTGTGATACATGCCGCATGAAAATAGCAAGACAAGATCTTATGAAGAGACATCGTGTATCATGTAAAGAACTTGTTCCTTTACCTGTGAATCGCTATTTGCGGAAGTTTCGGTCATCAAGTTGCAAAATGGAGCCTACAGAATTGAAAACTTATTCCGCAACAAGGCCGAAGACATCAGAATTGATATCCTCATCATATAGACGTTCATGTAGCTACTGTAACAAAACCTTTTCGTGTGCTCGTAATGCAAACAGACATGCAGCCCACAAATGTAAAATGAATCCTAGTCGTTAAGCTTACAGTTGCGATAGCTGCAATAATTTGTTTGCACGTGTTGACAATATAAACAAACACCAGAAAATATGTACATGACCTGTTCCCCTTTCAAAACCATTATTACCATCACAGCAGAAAAGAAATAAACTCATAAATGATGCTGCTAAAAGTGACGACGAAGAAATGTGTACTGCAACAATAACTTCTGATCAACATGCGAACACCGTGTACAATTCTGTGAACAATGCAACAACATCAAGATACAAGTGCAGACAATGCAACGAGGATTTTGGTACGAGTGCCAATATGAGACGTCATGAGAGAAGTAAAAAGTGTGTTAAAGGAAAAGGTTACGCTTATTACACGAAAACTTGTTTTAAATGAAATCTTCCATTCAAGTGCTATGAACGAAAAGATATTCAGGATGATATTCTTAGCCGTAAGATTAATCGCGAACAGGAAGTTCCATGTAACAAGGCATGTAAGGAGCATGTAGAAATGTGCACTGTTCCAGTCCTGAAGCCTGTTCAGGCCGTAAATGAGACAAATAGCAATGGATTCATTATGAAAGATTCTGCTTTCTGAGGCACTCTGAAGACTTATGTAGCACCAAGTGCATCAGACACTGCAAAAGATATTTGCTCATTTCTAACCGATATGAAATAAAAAATTAACTGTCAACTTACAGAAGAACTGCAAAATCATGGCTCCTTAAAATGTAATTTATGGTTAGATTGTGACTACGCTAAACGAGATCCCCATGAAGATGAATTCTGCAGAAAAGCATTAAACACATCAAATGTGCCTTTATACGACACACAGAATATCGAAAAAATTGTTGAAGCTGCTGTACAAAAACTTTGTCAAGAGGAAGAAGAAATTATTGAAAAGGGTTCGGGCTGGTCGCCTTAGTGTGTCAATTATTTGATAGCTGCGAACAAATGTTTTCTGTCCAATTACCAAATAACATGCAGTGAAAAGAAATGTAATTAAAATGTGTATTATACTGTAAATAATTGATTTACTGTTTGTAATAAGGAGTGTTTTATTTATAGAGTGTAAAACCTCTATCTTTAGACCAGTAAGTGATACATACATAAGTCCAAATATTTTGCGTTTCTAAATCTGATATGTTATCCTGCCTCGACAAGTAAGAGATAATGCAGTACATTAAATAATTATGCATTTAATCAAAGTTCTAGGTTAAAAATAAAACAGGGATGAAAATGTAAATACATTATATAGAACGCTTGTCCAGTCAAGTACAAGATATTGACGATAAAGTATGGTTTTTCAACATCATCTCAACAGGCTAAATGACTAGTAAATACAATTTATTACAAGTACTCGCATAATGTTTTAAAAAACTGTTATGTTTTTTATACTGGAAAATGGAGAATTACCATTAAGTTTCTAGGGGTAAGAAAAAGATAAGCTAGCATCACACTGTTCACTTGACGTCATATTGTTTTGCTCGAAGTAATATTTCTAACGAACTCGTTTCAGTTTTGCTGCATGATTTAGTACCTTATGGAATAAATAGACGTCTTCTGGTTCCCAAGGAAGGCTCTCTAGATTTGAATGCAAGCTAAAAACGTAGATTGACACCTGTGCAAACATGCCAAAATCAATTACTTTATTCGTCTGTAACAATCAAGGAGGAAATTACGTGTCTTCGGAGACGTCAGAGTTCTGCTGTTGCCAGGGATTCAGAGGTGATGACTGTAGCAATGCCATAGTCTTGCTGATATGTGGATTGCCACCACTAACCTGCAGAGCATGCAGAGTGTGTTGAGTTTATTATGGAGTTAATTGTGGAGTGTGTGGAGCTAATTGTGGAGCATGTGGAGCTAATTGGGGAGCATGTGGAGCTAACTGTGGAGCATGTGGTGCTAATTGTGGCGCAAGTGGAGTTAATTGTGGAGCATGTGGAGCTAATTGTGGAGCAAGTGGAGCTAACTGTGGAGCATGTGGTGCTAATTGTGGAGCAAGTGGAGCTAATTGTGGAGCAAGTGGAGCTAATTGTGGAACATGTGGAGCTAATTGGGAGGATGTGGAGCTAATTGTGGAGCATGTGGAGCTAATTGTGGAGCAAGTAGAGCTATTTTCGGTGCCTTCGGTGCTAAGTGCGTTGCTAAAAGGAGCTAATTACAGAGATTGAGGAGGCGAAGTAACATGAGGAGGAGCTTGAGAAGGCGCGCGAGGAAGGATATGAGGAGGAGCATAATGATAAGACTGATATGCAAATTGCGGTGCTAATTACAGTGCTAATAACAGTGCTAACTTCAGTGCTAATTACAGTGCTAATTGCAGGGCTGAGTGCAGTGTCTGTGGTGATATGTGCAACGCTCAACATGATATGACTACATAATTGTTCGGTGCCTGCAGTGTATAGGGAAAACCTCCCAATGCACAGCAGGCAGCCTGCAGTGCATAGGGAGCTGAAGTAATCGTAGAAAGAGGTCGTAAGTTTTAAACTGAAATAAAAACGTATAAGAACCTGTTAGGACTTTTAAATAGAGAGTATTTTATAAGATTAACGTATTATATTTTATTTTCAAAATTTTAATATTTTTCCATTTTTTATCTTACTAACGGTAAACAAAAGACTTAGAATAGTTATGGCAGAGTACCAGGAGGTACACCAGGACTATGACAGTCTTTTCTTTGAGCTTTGATAATAAGAACCTGACACCTGTGGTATCTGTTTCCTCTCACCCTCTTTTCTCACCCTTCGCTATTTATTAAACCCTAATATTTTTCTTTCTTAGTGTATTTCTATGAGCGTCCCATATGGTTGTTTATCTAGATATAATTCATGAAGTAGTAATGAAGACTGTTTTAACATTTTATTTATGTTTGTTTTAATTAATAGTTTCTAAGTTTACTTGTGGAAGACCATTTTGAAATTTTTGTATCTTTGTTCTGTTACGCTTTATTATTATTTGGTTGTTTAGTAAACTTTTTACTGGGACTCTAATAGTAAATATTTTCTCTTTCGTATTTTCATTCCCTCTCGTTAGTTGAGTGAGTGCCTCATAAATTTGTTTATTTGTTGTGTTTTTGATTAGGTTAAGTGTGCTATGTGGATTTCTACGGCACCTACTGTTAGGAAGTTTGTCATACTTCAGTAATTCTGAAGTGGATAAGGCTAGGACTTTAGCCAAATGAAAATGTTATTACTATACATGATTTATTAAGATCACCTACACTTTCACCCTTTCTTACCCTCTTCACCTTTCTATGCCTTACTTCTTCCCTATCCTCGATCCCGATAGGAAGTCTCACCCTCGAACATTCAGTTTAATGTTTTGGGATCGTGACAATATTTTAATGTTTCTCAAAAAGTTTCAATATAATTTTCAACATTACCTTTATCATAATTTTGTTTCATTTTCATTGTTATTTTTATGGAAATTTTCACCGTTATTTTTAACGTTAATTCTATTATTATTTTCAACATTATTTTCATCGATATTTTCACATTCAAACGAGACAGCGTGTCGTTCAAACGAAGTAACATATCATTCAAACGAGACAACATATCGTTCAAACGAGACAACGTCTACGCGATAAACGGTATCAGATTTGTTCTGTTAATAATAAAATGCATTATTGGTTGTAATTTTGTTTCATTAAATTTTCTTCAGAATCCGTGTAATTTTCATAACTAAATCGAGTTGTTCATTTGAAACATATTTTGAAGTTTCTCGAAAATGATATTTAGTGAGAATTTTAGAAATTTAAATGTATCAATAAATCTTTAGTTTACGCTATCTTTTACATATTTTGCGAATGAAATATTCTTTTATACATTATTTTGTACTCAATCAATTCTATTTTCATTTACATATTTTCCAAAATATTTTTTTTTAGATAAATGTGTATTATATCCAGATAAATTATGTATAAATACGACAGCATAATTTGTATTATGATAATTTATTTAGAGGGCGGTAAGAAGAGCTTAAGTCGAATTATTACCCATTGAGACTTGTGTTTTTCTTGCAGCTATTAGTAGCCGTTCAATAGGCCATATTCTCATTATATTAACACGTTTCTTTAGCCTTCGCACCACTTTCCTGAACAAGAAGAACTACTTAAATGCCATTATATTTTTATGTGACTTATGCCCTTCTTACCGCCCGCCAAATATTTAATTTACTATTTTTATGCGCTGCTTCACGATATTTTCCAGTTAAGGACACAGTCTACGGCAATTTTCATCACAATTTCTTATTTTTTATTTGTACCAGACTTTTTTTCATATTTTGGACACAAAATGTGACTGAATTTTGTTCTTGTAAAATGTTATTATCTCTCATAGTTTACGCATAAGGGCTCATTAAAGTCAACATTTGCGTGTTTCCGTTTTAAGGACGACACTTAACGCAATTGACATACAAACTGAAAAAATTCACAGTGGATAAAAATGTCGCAGTATACAATTTCTCGTACATACGAACAAAATTTATTTTTGTATTTAAAAAAATGCTGAAATTTAAAATTTAAATTTTAAAAAATTTTATAATTGCTTTTAATTTAAATGTATTTTATTTTGCTATTTAACACAGATGAATGTGTAGCCTACAACATTGTTATACATTGTGAATTTCATCAGTAAAGTAAGTGTCTACCTTAAAATGGTAACACGCAACTTAAACGAGCCCTTATGCAAATACTATGCAAGATAAATACATTTTATAAGAGCAAAATTTAGTTCCATTCTCCGTCTACAATAAGGAAAAAATCTGGTACCGATATAAAATTAAAAACATGAAGATGAAAATTCACTATAGACCATGATCTTAAGCAGTCGTGATCAACTTATGAAGCTTTTACTATACTCCATCCAGTCTAAGGTTGCAGCTAATTCACGCAAGTGAATAACAATGAAATATTTGTACAACGTACATTTCTTTTGAAATATTGGGAAAAAAATAAGGTAACTGTATTAAGCACACTGACAATGCGAGAAATCAAAATAAAATTTAAATGCTTTGATTTATTTCGTTAGTAATTATTATTTCTGCTGCAACCTTAGACCGGATAGAGTATAGTCCCGCTTTAGTGATGCATGAAATTATATTTTTTGGGAAATATGACATTTCATTCCTTTTTAAAACAATTTTCTTCTTTTATTAAATGTAACAATACGCATTAAGTTTTTGTATGTTTTTAAAATATTTAATTATGTTTAATATATTCAATAAAAATTTTCGTAAATACGGTTTATGAATTTTTCCTTAATAATATACTGGAGGTTTGCAATCATTATTTTCATATTTTATATAACAGCAAACACCGATTGGTTCACATTTTTTATATTTATTTGTATATTAACTATCCGGATTTGGTTGACAAGTATCTGTTATTTTAAATATACATTAAAAATCAGCATAGATAACAAATAGAACTTTTAATGAATTATTCTAATTCTTAAATTGAAATAAATTATTTTCTTTATTTGGTATTTCATCTATAACTAAATAATTATTTGTAAAATATTTTTCGTGTCAATTTATTTATTTTCACAGCGAAATTGTGGCATACAACTGTAACAGAGATAAGTTTTAAATTCATTTTTTTTATTTGTGATACGGCCAGTCAAGGAAGAGGTTTTATCCAACAATAATGATAATGATTTTCATTTTTAATATATAATAATTAATATGTTTGTCAGATTTTTTTTACTATTCGCAGGGTATAAATAATAAAATTTGCATTGTTTGCCTCTACAACAATTGAAATAATAGTTATTTTTAAATAGTTTTATTTTATTTAATTCAATTGGGAATTCTAAACCACTAAACGCATCGTTAAATTCATAATCGAATTGTTTATAATTGATTACTCTCTGTGGATCTTTTTTCTTTCTTAATTTTTTTTGCTGGATGAATTGCAGATAAAATTGACCATATGAAACGTTTTGTTCATTATTTTGAATATGTATAACTTATTGCATTTATTTTTTAATTTTTTGTGGAAGATCAATATAAAATGCACCATATTATGGATTATATTTATTTATTCTTAACTCTAGTTGGATATTTTGTTTAGTATCCATTGCGATCCTTTTGCCTGAAATTCTCCTATTTCGGCTAAAATGTTATGTTTACATTCTTCATAATATTCGTCTAAATCAGTTATTTTTAGTAATTAAATTTTTTTAGTTTAAAATAATAATTCTTGATATTCCACATTATCACTAAATCCTCTCTTAAATTTAGCTGAAAAGAGTAAACTTACTTTTAAAATTTCTTGTTCATGTTTGTCCTTTATTTTATTTATTACAATTTGTTTTATACTATTAAGAAGAGTTGTTGGATTCAATTTATTAAATTTGCTTCTAATACCATAATTTTCAGTCTATATTTAAATGCAATTCCTTTTTCGTATATTTAATATTAATCACTTATCTCGCCGTCAATTATTTTTACTTTATTCGGTGCTTGCATACGTTTTTTACTTCTTCATGATATTCTTGTGTGCTTGATTGTAGTCAACTTCGCAAATTTCACTTTTTGCTATAAATTTTTCACGTTTTTTTTGCTTTATTTTCTTAATTTTTTTTAAATCTTATGGTGGAAGTCCGTTATGAATTCCGCTATTCAGTGATATTTTTTAAGTTTTTCTGTATATATTCCTCGCCAAATATTTCACATTAAACTATGATAATAATTTTTATGTTTTTAGTATCAAAATATTTTTGTTCGCTTGATGGATTGTAATAATATTCACATTATTAACATTTTATTTGTTTCTCTTTGCAAAAATAATTTTTTTTAATTTAAATTCATACCACACAGCGGGTTATATTTCGATTTGATGTATTTGTTTGATTTTCTTTTATATTTTGAGTTGATTTCAAGAGATTTGTTGTTGTAGCTGTCAGCATTAATTTTTACTTTCATTTAATCACGAAAAATATAATAACAAAAATAACTGTTTTCGCTTTGAGTAAGAAATCAATATTTGTCGACAACTACGAGAAACGGGGTTACAGTATCGGTAAAGAGGAAGTGGCGTTTTGATCAAAAGCATAAATCTGTGGTGACTTTCTGAAAAATTATTCACAACAGCTGTGAGCCTCCTTTTTGTTGCAAATTTAATTAAAATAACAGAATGTGGTATCGTTTGTATATTGAATATTTAAATAAATATTTTGACCGTTTTATTGCAAATTGTTTGGTAGTAATTGAATGTGATATTATGTTAAAATTTAGTGACTTTCCCCCACTTCTTGGATGATAATTTTTTTCCCCATTTTAGAACAAATAATGTCACTGTGTTCGAACCGGCGGAAGAACACTACTTCCAATGTCTTCCCACTGCTCTACCTCACTCTGTTCTCGAAGTCGTAGAGTCCAGTGTCTTCCCATGCGCCACCCTGCTCGTTTCCCCAAGTCATGGAATTCTGTTTCTTCCCATGTGCCATCTCACTCGCAACTAACGTCATGGTGTGCGATATCTTTCCACTGCGCCACCTCGTTTGTTTCATAGACTCCAGTATCTATCCACTGCGCTACTTCGCTCGGTTCTGTAGAACATAAGTGCTGTTTACGGTTACCTGACTGAGAATATTTTTCATGTTTGCAGTGTGGTTGCGATGACGAAGGCTGAGCATCTATGTGGGGTCGGACAGTTTCGCCCGACCTGGCTGCAGAAGTTGGCTAGTGCCAAGTGCTTCTTGTTCATCTACAGTCTACAGTGTACTCTACATGGAATGACTAGCATCTACACTACAGCTACACTATCAACCATGGAGAAGAGGTTTAAATTACCCACAAGCACAATGGGTAATATTACATTAAATTTGCCAATTGGCGTGGTTCTTTAATTCTTGGCCGCTCTGTCTATTCAATACCAGCTATCGCTAAACACAAAAAAATTAGTTTTGTATTTATGAGCCAAAAATGATTTATCCGAATGTAATTGACGAAATGGTCAAAAATATAACATAATGCCTTTGTATTTAGTCACTGTTGTACATCTTGCATTGATAATATTCGCTTAAATGCAGAGGAGTGTCGTCGATTTTGATTTTTGTATTTTCGACATAATTCTTTGTTTCAGTATCATTTCTGACACTTCTACTTCGTTCTATCATGAAGTATGTTCTGATTGAATTTCTGACGTCACAAACTAGTAATGTTACGGCATTTGAAACCAGCCGAAGAAACTAATCAATACTTTTCTCAGGACATTTCTACTGGGTTGATTACTATTAGCATTCCAAAAATTCAAACTTTAAATAAACCGCAGAGTCTTGCACTGCGTTTTAATGTTGCCAGCATCTTTAATGTAACATAAAAACATCTTATTCTTAACAATTTAAAATGTTTGAGTTGACATTTCACCTTAATGCACGGAAATATTTATGTATATAACGAGTAATTATAACAAAAACTACCTTTAAAAACGAAGTTATATTTTAACTCAAACGGTTGATTATTTAGTATCGGAATATTCTGTTTTTAACAACTATCTACAGTTTACGCCATGTGTGTACTAAAATAATAAATTATTTAAGTAATGGTCAAAAAAATTTGACAGGAAGTTTTTTGCCAACAAAAACATCAAAAAATTACCACCAAAAAATAAAGGAATTTTTTTGTCTTATACAACAATTGACGTAAGACCAAAAAACTATCACAAACAAAAAATAAAACAAATCGGAACAAATAATAAATGCCAACGATTTGCAGATTAAATACTGTAGAGAAAATATATATGGTTAAATGACGATAAATTGTAAACAAATAAGTTATAATGAGACAATTGGGATGAATCCCTTACAATTAAAGAGTTGGTCAGAATACAGGTAATAGGGCTCCGGCCACATTGGTGCTGGGCGGAGAGCGGAGTGTGGGCGCACCCAAGCGCAATCGACAAGTTTCGGCTCGTTGGCCATCTAGAAGTTTACCTTGACCTTGACCTTTGCAAATATGAAACTACCTTCCCGAAAATTATAAAACGGTCTAAAAATTTTTTAAAAAATTAAAATTAAAACAAAAATAATACTGGGTAGATACCAAAAACTTTCTCATTTCTCTCCGAATCCTCAAATTTCATTTTACAAGGTGACCAAAAGCCACTTTTCTAACTATCATTTTAAGGTGGCTAAATGACTCACTTTGTGTTGTCATCTAGCATCGTTATTGTAAATAATTTTATTTTTATATTTTATTTTATTCCTGAATAAATATTTAGATATACTTTTCATTGATTTTGTTTTTGCATACTTTTTATAGTTTGCATTTCATTTGATTTTAACATTTTGTACATAAATATTGTCACGACGCTTATTTTCGGGCACTTATTTTTTTGGTTTTTTCTTCTCATCCATACTCGAAATAGGTGGTAAAGTTATTTTGGTTTGTAATTTTAAAGAGTATTCAGTTCTTGGGAAGTCTTTGCTTTACATTTAGGATCGTGGAAATCTAGAGTGTTCTCAGACAGTCTTTCAGGTAGAGTTTTTGTTGTTCACTGCTCCTGGTAGCCTGCAGAGTTGGTTGTTACTGCAGTGCTAGTGGATTCCTTTACGGACAGTGTCCTGGTAGTGTGTGTAGACCGATGGCCTTGTGTTAGGTTGTTGGTAGGTGGGGGGTGTGGTGATGGATGTTTCGGTGTCGTCGGGCGGTCGTGTGCTGTGGATCCTTCTGGTACCTTCGGCATGTGGCGGCCACATCTTAATAACAAATCTTTTTCCAAATTGTACAATTTTATTTACATTAATGTAATATTTATTTTTGTAACGATTTATTTTAATCTTTTGTAATAAACTCAAATTATTTGAATTCACTCTTTCATTTCAAGTATTCGAACTGTAGTCCCCTTAACATTAATTGATAGCCCCTAATTGCAGAACATGTATCTTGGTTTAAGTAATTTATTTATAGATGATTATGGGTGACTAGCACATGCGCGATACAAGATAGGAGACGCGACCCATATAGGGACGATAGTCTTATGTTTCGATTTTCTGTACCCCTCGCAATAGATAGTTTGCCAAGCGGAGTTATTACTTTGTTTCAGTTAGTTTGTTGTGCTCTACCATACATTAACACTTTATGTAGCTAGGCTACAAGGTGGAAATCCTGTCTTTAAAGTGTTTGTTTGTTTTTATTTTACTTAAGGAGCTACTACAGTATGTGTTTATACCCCCCAGTGATGTTTTAATAATTACAGAGTTTATTTTATATTTATTGCTTATCGTTATGGTTCAGTCAAATGATTGCTTTATTTACTTGTGATGTTTTTTGCTTTCCCCCTCGTAGGCTTGCATAGCTTAATAAATCAGATATACTTTCATCCCCCAGTTTACAACTCATTTTACAGTCAATACTTTATCTACAAACAAGAAATACCATAACAGTCAAAACAACGACACTAGCTTCTCCACATCTGTTTAACAGTTTAATTATGTATTTTTACATTACATATTTTCTATGACCCAACATCCTGACAATATACAGGATGTTAATGAACAACGTTTAAAACTCTCAGTCACGCTGTAGGGGATGCTAAGACGAGTAAAATGATACGGGACACTTGGTGTCGCAAATGCTGGGAAATGCCTGAAAAATGGCACATAAGTTGTGATATGTGCGGTATGAATACTACGTTTGAGTGGCAAACAACTGGTTCAATTCGTGGCATTTCCCCATTCAATCCAGCTACTCTCTTGGCTTGTGTTTGTATCAACAGTTAGAACCACAGTACTACAGAAATTATTACTAGTCTGGCAGTGGTAGTAAGCGGGTGACGTCAACGGAATCGAACCGAAAGCGCTTCAGTAGAGGTTAGTATTTTATTTACTTACCTGTGGCCCGATGAACTGTCAGATCAGACCACTTTATGCTCTGGTTGACTTCCCTAAATTATTACTTGCTACATCAACACAGATTTTGTACCTCACATGCCACAACTTGTGTGCCTTTTTTTTAGGCACTTCTCGGCATTTGCGAATCTATGTGTCCTATATAATTTGACTCGTCTTAGCATACCCTACAGCGTGAGTTTTAAACGTCATTCACTAACACTGTTTAGTATTTTAAGCTTGATTTTATTATTTTATATAATGTTATAACATTTTGTTACATCAAAAGCTAGATTATTTCTGTTCTTAATCCAACTCCAAAAACTACAGTACTCCTTTGATATTAAAAATTGATAGATTTTTCATTGCTATAATAATAAACGTTTCTCTAATATTATTGTATATGGATAACATAACTAACCATCGTCCCCTTTATTATGTAGGTACCACGACACGTCTCGCTTCAACCCTATTAATTTACTCATACATAGCAATTTACATTCATTAAATGTGTTATGTTTGTTTAATTTTTTAATCAGTACCGCAAAATTTAATGCTTTGAAGTTTTAAATGATGGTAGTCAATTTATTAACGGGAATTGTGAGAAGTAAGGAAGAAATCCAGTAAATGTCGGAAGCTTTCAAGTTTCAGTAATTTTTAAATTTTTTGTACTGTTTTGGATATATTTTGTACATTTTGGAATTTTATGAAAATGTTTAGAATGTTCCGGAATTAAGTTTCAGATTACAAACGGCAAGATCGAAGTCAAATCCAAGCATATTTACTTCATGTCACTGCGGCGACGTCAAGAAATATCTTATCCTGCAAGTTAATTTTGTATAATGAATAATTTAAAAAACAATATTCTCAATAATGAATGTTTTGTTTAAAATGATGAGGTATTTTTATCAAGCCACCAAGGATGTTGTGTCATAAAACCGTAGAAAAATGTTGGCACTTGAACACCGTTAAAATGGCCGCCTGGCAAGGCTACTGAGCAAACAGCTCGACGTGCCTGAATGATGGCTGAATTAGGAATAGAATTAAACGCATTAGTTCAACATTCGCTCCGTGTCACATACATCGATTTGCAGCTATCTTCGCGCCCGGGTTCGTTCTCAAAATAAATTTTACAACTCGGAATCTTGAAAATCGTTAATTATTCTACAATTCACTTCGAGATACCATGCTTGATTTTGCCTTGCAATTCGCCAAATGGCGTACGAATTTTAGCAATTAGTGTCAGTAATTTAGTTGTAAAGGATTCTGAAAATCAGTCGGGACACAATTTTTATATACTTATTTGTGACATTTCCTGAGCGTTTTATACTCTCTATACGTATAGTCAAATAACGTTCAAGTGGAATATTTTCTCTAAAATTTTAGGATATGCTGCAATTTCGTGTCTTAAAATAAATAGTATATTGGTAAAAATACCTATTATTTTGAAAAATAACAAGAATGGTGTTTCTTGATATAAATATAATTATAAATTTTTCCTTACAATTTATTAATTAAGCAATAAAATTAATTTAACACACATTAATTTTCAAAGAAAGAATTTCTTGAGGACAGTGTAATGTAGTGGAGAAGCAATATTGTGTATCGACTGTCCAACTGCGAGAAGCTTGTAACTACCAGCTATTTTCACAACAAACCTATAAAGAAAATTACGATTTAATCGTCGGGCACACATTAAGGGTCGGAGGGAGATAGGTAGCCATGTATGTCATCGATCTTAACTTTCGTCACAAATTACACGAAAACTATAACATTTTTCGAGACGGCACTTGTTCTGTGCAGAAGATAAAAATTAAATAATCGGAACTGTATTTTAAAAAGAGCTACATTTTTTCTGAAAAAATAAAACATTATAGTTACAATATTACAAAGATCTGAATGGTTGCATATCCTAATGTTTTACATTTAAAATACCGTATGATTGTGTATAAACGAACAACAATTGCGTACTTCGCAGATAATTATACATTGCATCAAGTATTGCCCTCACTGTTAATATTTTATTATTACTTTTCATATAAATCGATAAAAATTTTGTAAATGTTCACATCCCAGAAATGAGTTCGTAGATAGACCTGTTTTGCATTGGAGCGATTGGAATGTACAAGTATTAAATGACAACAACCTCCTCGGATTATCCACTACCTCTTCGGAGCTTCTGCCTACGCCACAGCCCTTGCAGAAGCTGCGGGTCGGCCATGGCATAAAGTATACGATAGCGCGAGTTGTACCAGCAGTGACTTCCGGAAAGTACTGTTAAGTTTACCTTAGCTATCAAAAATTGTTAGGCACGAAAAACGTTTGCGGCATAGTTAAATATCAATAAAGAAGACCATACCATTTAGACGAACACGGCTCTAAAAGGAGGGAGCTTATAATACTATTAAAATAATGCAATTCATTTCATTATATATTCCCAGATTCGGACAGCAACTGTTGCCGGAATATTTCCTCATTACTACTGAATTACGGAAGCGGCGTGTAACAGTATCGTGAATTTATTGTGGTATCGGCAATAGTTAATCGCCTCTCTTTCATCAGCTAAAACAAATTACTTTTATGGAATTTAATAAACTGCGAAAGAATTTTGGTACACAAACTTAATTTCATGTGTATTTGGAAAACAAATTTGCAAAACATTTGATTAATTAGTTACTGATGTGCACTATTCTACATCGGAATTATTTTCCGTATAGCTGTTAATCTTAATTTTAGTAACCTACAGTGAAAACTAATAGTATTTCATGTTTGTTATGCCAGCTATAAGCTATTCATGTGCGCATTTTCGGCTGAGGTCCTTGTTAACTTTGAAGACATTTTTAATTTTGTATCGATTTTAATTACAATGCTGTCATCAGAAAACACTGAGTGAACTAATGTGTATAACTTTTCTTTGAACGCATTTAAATACTTGACCAATGCTGCTTACATTCTGTATAAGCACACATTTATCACATTTAACGATTCGTTTATTTATAAGCTCTTTTACAGAACTCTTGAGATTTCAATATAATAGCGTGTTAATGTATTTTGACAGTTATCTTGGAAGAACATACGGGTAATAAGTCATGGTCGATTTGTTTACAGAGTAGGTACTGAACTATACTCATGTGAGCTGGCAAAATGTGAAACCTGTGTGTGAGATACAGTTTGAAAGAAAGAGAAGGAGAACAACACTGAAATTGCGTGAACACTTTTGCGAATACTGTTTTCTTAATAAATTAATTTTTGCATTGAATTATTCACCTGTAACCTGGCAGTTACATGCTGTTATATTTTCCTGTCAACAATATTGCATTAAATAAATCGAATATTATGAATTAGACCATTACCACCGATACTACACTTTGTAGAGGAAAACAATCTCGAGAAAGCATTTTGCGTCTAAGAAGTGTTCTAAAGAATTTGGTTCAGTTCTACTAAACTTATGCAATAAAAGGTATAGCTCAAATTGACCACAACAAGAAGGAATTTTAGTGATAAAAATTTTCCTCATATGCTTCTTGATTTTGGCAATAGTTTTGTGCCGTATCAAATACGACACGACTTAAGAAATGTACATATGATTTTTTTTTATTTATATGTCCTAAATTCAGGCTTATTAATTTGGTTTTGCATTGTTATTAGTAACTTGTTTAATTTATATTGACAATAATCACTGTATTGAGTAATTTTAATTTATTAATGATATTTCAGGATGTTCATTTTCAATTACAGGTATTCATTCTTGTTACATTAGTTCGAGTCGAACCTAGTCGCGCTACAGTGTTTTTTTTTCTTGGCAGGATGTAAGCTGCTGTGTTTTAAATTCCTCTGCCCGTTGTTCTGTTGCACCCCTGTCTTCATACCACGTGCTTCTGCTGTTGCTGTGCGTGATTTCTGTATTTCACCGCGTGAATTCGATGCAGTTTAGCGATTCTGATCACGTGACTGTTGCATGCCACTGAGCTTCAATGCGCACTTTTCCTATGATGCTATTGTTGGTGGTCATTTTCGATGCTCTTTTGTTCAACGTTTCTGCAGTTTCTTCTTTTGCATTTCTTAAGACTTTGCCGTTAACCACCACGCTGTCAAGATGAGTGTGTTTGGTGTTCCTGCCTTTCTGGCAGATCTTGGCACTTAAGTTGCCATTATTTATCTTCCTTCATAATGTAGCTAATCAATATGTTGTAATGTAGTAAAACTGTAGTGCTACATATATTTTTTAATTCTTAAATTGTGGTTTTCGTTTGAATTTTATCGAGTGATTATCTTCGCCCTCGTCTTGGAGTATTCTCGACCCGGCCGATTCTCTTTCGAGCCTTTCCACGTGTTGGCCTATTCGCGTGATGGCCTATTCACGTCTTGGACTATTTACGAGTCTCTATTACAGACATCCAGTCATTCTGACCTATTTTTGGGCAATTTCTTCGCTTTTTCCTCTTCTTTGTTTCGTCGCTGTAACTGGGAAATATTATGAAGTCATCCCAGCATGCTGTAATCTTCTACTGCGGGACTTTGAACAGATAAGCGACAGCTAAATTTGTATTTTTAAATCTATAAATTAACAGTTGTCACACTTAACTTTTTTAATGTAACATTTTATACGTTTTAATAACAATTTAATAACAATTTAAAATTTTATAATGCCTAACGGATGCATCCAATTTACATGTAATTTTGTTTTTATTAATTTAATACGTCGTTGGTTCAGACGTACAGTATTTGTTTAGCCCATAGAATGGGCATTTATTGTTTCGATAATTTTATTGTGAATTTAAGAAAAATAATGATTGTATAATCAATTCATTATTTGCATTTAACTGTGTCTGCAAGATTTGTGCTTTAAATATTTGCAGTACAATTGTAGTACTAATGGACTTATTCACCGATGTTAATAATTTTTTTTTGTAAATTTTGTTTGGAAAGAAAAAGAAAAAAATTTGATATTACAGTAAAAATTAAATAATCATTTCGAGCAACCACAAATTTCAGCGTTCTCATTTAATATAATTTCCTCTGGTGTACATTGTTGACTATGGCGAGAGAGCCTATATATTTATTTAAATAATTATATGTCTTTGCCCGTTGCGTATGGTAGCCCAGCACTTGCTTAATCGCGTATTGCTTCCACTTTGATATTGTTTGTTTACAACAGCTTCCTCTGGTTTTTGTGTGTTTGTTAATGTGCCACCTTCTGTTATCTGCTATGTTTTTATTGGTGGGCATTTTTGTGATGTTTATTTGCCAGGGACTGTTGTTTTGCTTTAAGTTTATTTGCTACTTTAAAAATATTTTTTTTACCTACCATACGCACACGGCGCAGTTTGATTAGGGTCTGCAATTATTTCTACGATCATACTCTGTTCAAAGTCTTGCTTATTCTGCAAATCTGTAATGATCGAGTTTAAATGTTCTGTTCATTCTTTCCCCTTCCTGTTTAAAATCTCGTGTATCCTGTAGGTCTACGTATGAGATAAATTCATGCTAATAGGATTATGTTTTCTTTCAAAAGATTGCATTTATTACAGCTAACTTGTTAGCATTTTTTTCTCTTAAACATTAATATTGAAAGAACAAAATATATGCAAAATTCTTAATTCCTATTCTTTTTCTTAAAATACAACTTAAGAATTAAAAAAAGGAACTGTCTGTTACGATACAAAATAAATTTTATTTGCATAGTAATAAATGTAGCAAGTATTGTCCATTCACGGTATTTGCTAACAGTGCGCCCGCGTGTATTAGGCCTACTCATAGCAGATAATGTTTGCTTAAATTGAAAAACATCTTTGGATACCAGATAGGTAGTTCAGTCATCATGGATTAGAATGACAAATCTGCTAGTTGAGTTAAATCTGCAGCAGAATAAGTAGCTACGGCTGTCCACGCGAAAATCAGTCTTAAGTTTGTCCCTGTCACTAACAGCGACTTCGCATGGGCCTTATTTATAGTCACATCAATGTTGACTTTGCGAGGTAATTACAGACTCTTTATTGTAAGATGGTAATCGAATGAAATACGTAGTTTACGTGGTATTAAGACCGATTTCTCTCGAGCTACAAACAATTGCGCCACGTAACATCGAAGTTATTCATGATTTATGAAAACTAATTTAAAAAATGAAATATTAATTTCCTGAGCCTCAGTACAACTGTAAAATGAAACTCCTGTATAATTTATTTCTCGCTGGTCGTACTTGCTTTTCGAACCGTCTGCTATGAAAGTTTACATACAAAGTACTCTTCTCAATAGTTAAGTTATCTTATAAAATGAAAAACGTGCATTACTTTTTTAGGTACTTACGTAAGCGTCATTCTGACGCGAACAACACCTCAATATATGTATTGGTTATGGTAAGTATGTGTTATCGGCTGACAGAAAACAAATGTTATGCCTCTTCGCCCGATTAGGGGTCGAAATTCAAAAAATATTAATTTCACATCTTGAATATTTATACAAATATCCAAGTTAACTGAAAATCACGACGATAGAAGCAAAATCAATCATTCATTAAATATCACGTGTTACTCTTGCAAAGTATTGAGAATTCCAATTTTGAAAAATCTTAAAACCTTTTTACGGTGATTTACGTAATCATCATCCTGAAACAAAAATAAACTGAATATCTCGATGGGTTCAATCCATACATATCGAAGAGTTATCTAAAACACGTTCCAGGTATTTTTACCTCCTAAGAGACTGAATTTCGAATACCCTTGTATCACATTTTAGACTACTTAACTGGCGTCTCTTGGATGTTAAACACGACCATAGACCGTTGGTTCAAGATATATCGATGATTAATTAAAAACACATTTAATCACTTTTCACCACTTTTCACCTCCTTAGATGGAGAATTCCGAAAATTCCTGAAATAACTTTGCATGTATTTGAGTAAGCATCAATCTTAAACAAAAATCGCGTTGCTATATGAAAATCAATGAAATCGACATATATCGATTGTGAATCGAAAACATATTTTACCCGTTTGTTTACCTGTTTGGGGCCGAATTTGGAAAATTAATTATAATGGTATTTGGGATATTTATAAACGCATCAATCTAAAGCGAAGACCACTTCGATATCTCGATTGGTTTGATAGGTCTGGAGCAATAATAGAAAACACATTGCATTTATTTTCAGCCCCTTAGTCAAAGAATTTCGAAACGTCTAGGAGTCCTGCCATAGACATTTGTATATACGTAACCACCTGAAGTAAAAATCACGACGGTAGTCAATTGTGTTTCAGTGATATAGATGAATAATAAAAACACATTTTGCCCTATTTACTGCTTGGGGGTTGAATTTCAAAAAATCCTTAAACTACTTTTTTTTTTTTGGAAAATTACGTAAGCAACATTTTTAATTGAATACCAAAACTCTCTATCCCAAAGGATTCTATAGCTATCGACACTTAATCGGAAACACATTTAAGGATTTTACACCTCTTTAAATGTTGATTTCGAATAATCCTTAAATTTGCTAATGCGTATTTTTATATGTGTCCTATTAAAAAGTAAAAATCACAATGATAAGCCGTCGGGTTCGATCTCTAACAACGTTTCTTCGGAAATACATTTCATCCTTTTTCACCCCCTTAGAGGTCGAATTTAAAAAAAAAACCTTCTTAGTGCTCGCCTACAACCTGAGACGAACCAACACAAAAAATTGCACGATTCTAGGTTCAGTGGTTTGGACTGCAGTTTGATACGTCAGTCAGCGAGTGTTTTCTTTTTACATGGCTTCATGCGCTATTATTTTAAAATATAACATTATCATGTAATGTGTACATAAATTAAAAAGGAAATTGTCGGCAAGCTGCGAGTAATATTTGCTTTTTTGGTTACATAACTCTCCCATCGCAGTTTAGTCCGCCACTGCCTTTAATATTTGCGTAATATTTTATATCAGTTGTCCGCGCTGCCATTTTTTATTAGGGATTAGAACCTAAAATCACTCACACCGTAGACCGGTGTTCCGAGCGACTGCACGAAGGTAGGTTACCAGATTTCTTATAAAACATACAGACCAGGTATACCTAGGTATGACCATATTTGTATACTGGTCGATTTACTTTCATGTTGGTACATGCAATCCAATAAAGTGAAATGTGGTTTTATTGATAGAGATTGGCCTAGGCCTAAGCTTTTTGTATATTTCTAGGAAATGTGTGTTAAATTTAAAACATCCGCACGGATTTCTTCAATACTTTAGAGGAGTATTACAGCTCAATGAAACTATTGTTATCAATCCTCAAATGATTTTCTATTAAACATGGCCATGCTTCTAACAGAGAGTAATTCATATTGTCCTATTTCATTTTTCTGTAGCTTACACATGCCAACATTAACTGCACGGCCTTAAATTTGTATAATGGTAGTGGTTAGTATGTCAATAATTTGTTACGGCATAAACAAATAACTACTAAGTGTAGACTAATCAAGCAAGATTCTCGCTGTATGGAAAATTGCTTAATGCCGGGAGAAATTCATTGTAGGCCTACTAATTTTCATATAGCGTTCATATTGATTAGTTGCGTTTATTGCAGTATAGAATAAGAAACTACCTTAACCTACTGAAAACACTGCCTAGCATTATAATAGTGTTTATCATAAGACACAACTAATTTATTATATTTTACTGTGACACAACTTATTTAGTTTAAATATGTATTTTAAATACGTCAGTTTATAAAAAAAACAGTAATTTTGTACTCAGAATGGACTAAAAGTTTTAATTATTTAATAGAATGTCTTCAACCCATATAATCAGTATGTTATCCAGCAACGTTTATGCAAAAATCTGATGTTTCTACCCGTGAGTAAGTGCGCAAATGCTATTGTCAAGTCGTCCACTGACGATAATGTAACAAAACTACTTCATTAAAAGATAATTTTTCCTGCACTCAGGTATACACTGGACCAGCCAAGAGAGTTGAGTTGTTCACAAACACGGAGACTAAACCCCCCCCCCACTTGCTTGACTGACACTCATCTTCAATGGTTTACGTGTAAAATGGGCATAACAACCACCGCGTACCTCACATCTTTCCAGAGAGAATATCGCGCTCTTTAGGCCTGCCCCTCCCGCTCTTAACCAGTTTCAGAGAGAAATATTATCATTTAATTACAAATAACGAAGGAAATATTTTACTAGCAGCATTAACACATTGATTTAATTTCAATTTATAGTGTCACTCGAATTATAAATGATAGAATAACATAATTTTTTAATATAAATTAATATTACACTGCATTCATACTTACTTCTGGCCTTACTTCGATACCTTGAAAACCACTTCGTTGTGGTTTCGTTATTTAACTACGAGTTTATACAGTTTTTACGCATCATTAGGCATGTATCGTCTGCTACGAACACCTTACTTGCCTTACTCGACAGCAGAATATAGCACTCGTGACGTAGTAGATGCATGGAACTTCACACAAATTACTGTCTGAACACCTCAAGTTGAAATGTTGTCCTACACAGACTAATATAACTGCACTCCAGTACATAATATAGTGCGCAGTACATTTCTCTGATCTCTTGTTTCCTTTGATGCCGCTGTAGCAGAATGGTCAGACCATTCGCCTCCCACCAAGGCGATCCGGGCTCGATTCCTGGCGGGGTCGGTCCTCAGATTTTCGTATGAGGAAATCGTGCTGGACGATGCCGTTGATCGACAGATTTCCTCGGGGATCTCCTGTTTCCCCCGCCCTTTCATTCCGGCACTGCTCTATACTCGCCTCATGTCACACCTCCACAGCGCTGAAGACATCTATATTAGCGCTGACCGAAAATCTCTCACTCACTCCATACTCACTCACCTCATGTCACACCTCACTAGCGCTAAGGACCTCAATATTAAGGGTGCCGACTACACGCACGTTAGAGACTTAAAAGTAACGGAGACATAAGAGTGACCTTGAAGTGCGCATCAAATGCCGTGTCGCCTCAATTATCCAAGCTCTGAGCTAGCATGCTAACTTCCCGCCGAACTGTTTTTACTATAGGACATTAAGCGTTAACCACACAATTTTGTTGGTGGAAAGTCTGTAGCAAAGTTCAGTGCAGGTCGCAATTCGAGTTACACACACATTATGAAGTACGGAAGTCTGAAAAGGCCGTATTTAGCCATGTTGTAGGTCTCAGTATCAAGTGTTTTAAGCGAGCATGGTGTCTTGATGATGAGAATCCGACCTCGTCTGAAGTTTTCGTATGTTGGCGCAATGGCCACACTTGGAATATTTTCGTAGAAAAAACGTGTTTGCGAACACACTGCAACGCATATTGAAGCGTGGGGTAGGTGGCACCCTTAAGCGCTGGCGGGAATCTTCCACTCACTCTTTCTTTCTTATTATTCACTATACATGTAACTCGTCAACAAGGTGTGTTGTGCAGGGTTGCTGGGATCTGGCAGCGTTGTCAGCGAGGTGTTGATGAGCATTGCTTGTTCCTTGTTTATTTAACTCGTCAGCAAGGTGTGTTGTGCAGGGTTGCTGAGATCTGGCAGCGCAGTCAGCGAGGTGTTGCTGAGTATTGCAATCGCTTATTACGGCGGCCGTGGCAGCAGACCTCGCTGGATGTCCTGGGGAACTTCTCTAGGCGCCCTCTCCGCATACTTGATAGCCTCCCTGCACTTCATGTACGGACCTGGTCGCGAAGCTCTGGCTCTCACTGAGGAGTACTTCGACGTTCATGTCTACAACTCTTCCACGCCTGCCAAACGTAAGTTCTTTACTCTTCTTTCCTAGTACGATTATCTACAATCATATCTGCTTAGTAAGTTAGAACATCTTTCTGAATGTTATGGAACCGCTAGTTAAGTATCGAGCTAAGAAAAATTAGTATTTATTGTTGAACCTTACTTGCTTTCTTCCATTATCACAGAATAAGTGATGTAGGCAGTTACCAACTTCTAAACACATTTTTCGAGAAAAATACCTTATTTTGGCTTTGCAGCAATATATATGTATATTTGTGTGTATGTATGTATATAAATTGTTCTCCTGATGTACATTCATATATATGTGTGTATATAAATTGTTTTCCTGATATATGTGTATATATATATATATATATATATATATATATATATATATATATATATATATATATATATATATATATATAT
>PNEQ01080017.1:0-14211 GCA_003012365.1 Medauroidea extradentata | reverse complement strand
AATAAGTTTCTACAAACACAAAATTGATAACACTGTAAAAAGATTGAAACCTTTACAAAAATACGTTGCCTTTAAGAAGTTTACTGTGTATACTCTTCAACACGATGTCGTATGCATATGTTCACAGCCTGCAGGAATTGAAACTGTTAATTTGAAAATTATCCAAGTCCACACTTTTACTGAAATGGAATTGAATCGCCCAGTGGAGAAAGGAACTAAGTCCATTTCATGGCATTTTCATGTTTACACCTAGTCGCATTAAACTCACTAATCGCGTCACGTCATCTGCACTATTTTGATTCCAGCAAAATGCGGGATTACTTGCGACACACGATATTAATTTAGACACTTTTACAACACTTGTTATCTTCTATGTGAGTCAAACGTGTGTGGGTAAATATTATGTACAAAGTCGGTATGAATTGTTCATCATTCAGCCATTCTAAATTCTCTGAAGAAGGGTATTGTTTCATACACAGAAAGCACACACTAGTAGCCATACACAAAACAGTAAATGTAAGGAGGCTGTGATAAGGATGTGGTTATAACATCTGGTCAACTTCAAGGCCAAAACAGACGTGATTAGTGGGTCATACATAGAAGAGACGTGGAAAGTATTGGGGAACCATTCAAGTAAACTCCTGGAGTAATTTCTTATAGTCAAGGAAAACCGAAATATAGATTGCCACACCGGGAATCGAATCTGTGTCTTCCAGAACCATATTGTCATCACCTAACTTGGTAACGAAAAGAAAAAAGAAAGTAAAATTCGCAGGTTGAAAGCCATGTAAGCATATCTGTAGATGACATGTTAGTATGAACCTGGAGGCTATAAGGTTTTGAGTAATAGTAGTTTAATTCTCTACTGAAGCAAGAATTCCCACTGACTCTCGATACCTAGGATTATAATTGATGGTCGAATGACAATCTGGGGAAATTTGATAGCCACAATGGCACGTAATTAGTAAATAGACATGTACGTTCTGTTCAGAATAAATGAGCGGCTGAAAAAGTCAAAGTCCACTTCGGGTATGATCTGCTGTTAAGCAACGATAACGCCTGTGTACCTAGGCAAACACGCAGCACGGGTAAGTGTCTCCAATCATGGTGAAGTTGGGGCTCGCGAAATACAGCCGCTCTTTTATTTGCTGTCCGTCCTAACCATAAAGCTGTGCCACCATAGCGAGGGCATTTGATTGGATATGTTGCAAAAAGCTTTGTGACTACACTGTCGCCTAAGTAAGAAGAAGAATTACGTATATCACTCTGGCAAGTTGTCATTAATTTACACGAAAATAAGAAACGTGTTGTATTAATCCTCTATAGTAAGAAAGGTTCCGTAATTATTTTTATTGGTATGTATATTAGTTTCAGTGTCTCTTGAACAGCCAAATTAAAGTATTAAAAGGAACAGCCACAGCATTTGTTGGTAAATCATACCAGCATTTCTCTGGCATGATCTTAGGAAACCAGTGAATACCAGGCTGACCACCGTGGCGCAAACGGGTGGCGCACCGAGTTGCGATGAGAAGTTCAGGTTTCAAGTCCCGGGTGAGGCATGGGTGTAATTTAGTTTTGGTGGAATATAAAAATATGTGTAATCGCTATGAACCACGTTGCCAACGAGATGTTTACTCTAGAATAAACATAAATACATTGAAAACCGAAATCAAGATGGCGAGACTTAGGATAGAACCTAAGTACTCCCAAATGAGAGGTTAAACCATTATAGCTGCGCCAGCTTTCTATAACATGTAATTATATTACACGGACTTATAATTTAATGGGCGATACATAGCGATAAATATAAATCTAAACATTTCCAACCAGTTATTGTGTCTTCCCTATGCACCGAGCTCAAGGTTGACACAGAGTGAGATGGAACTATACAAACACACTGAACTCGAATTTAGGAGGACCCGGGTTCGATGCCCAGTCAAGGCATCCTAACATGGGGTTTTTCCATTGTTTCCCTTCTCGCTCCAAATGCTGGGATATTTTTTCAACAACAGCCTCCCTTAGTCCCTTTCACGTAAGTTGTGTTGTTTGCCTTCTCTATTGACAACGTTGTCGACGTACGACGTCAATTTATGTGTGAATTTGTTACATAGATTTTCATCCTAGGTTGGTCTCGTCTCAGAAAAATACAGAATGGACAAATAGCAATACGTATTAAAACCAAGTCTCAACATTGACTGACATAATTTAATTCGTGTACTAACAGTTAAAGGCTACCGTGCATGTATTTAATCCGATCATAAAATGAGATAGATAATGCAAAGTTTTGAAGTCTATGTTGATTAAAAAATATATATGTCTTATATAAAAGGGCCGCTTATTTTCCCGAGAAAAAAATCCCTGTAACAATTAGTTCCAATGACTTGTGTGCACAATTGTATCAATGATTCTTGATCAATTATTAGATGTTTTTATCCTCAGTGTTTTAGGAATCTACCCGCAAATCACAGACGAGTGGTATCGAAGTAATGTTGTTTTGACTGGCACAGTCAAATATGCGACGTCTTTACGCAAAGAATGCTGTCAATAACCCCGAATCATAGCTCCTGATGTTCACGTAAGTCACTGAAACTAAGGGGTGCAAAAGTTATTTCACAAAAACTACCGGCAATACGCATTAGACATGATTATTTTATTTATTTTTCATTTCTATTTACGTCTTAGGATTTACATGGCGAAAATAAGGCGTGCGCTTTTCTTACATTTAGCCAGTGTTATTTTCCATTGTAAATTTGTAAATAACAATTAAAAAATATCAACAATAACAAACTGATGAAACGTTCATTTACAAATGCAGCTAAGTATGTTTTTAGAAAAGATTGCTTTATAGCCCGGAGGGAGTATATGTGTAAGAACGTGCATTTTTGTGAAGAAATCGTGAAACTGGGCACAGTTGCTCCTTACAAATATAAAAGTGATTTAAACACTACGGGCATCTTGAAAATTAATTTGTGCCGTAATAACAATCCTTATTCAAAATGTCGGATTTTGTAATCTTATATGGCTTTTTGTCAGGGGTTTACTGTTAGAAACAACTGTCAATGGCATTATTAAAAATTTGTTTAGACACTATAAAAGGTTAAAATGATATGTAAAACAATAGGGAACAGTTTTCAAAATTTTTATTTTTTTTTAATGAAGTTTAAGAAAAGAAAACGTATGCTTAGCATCTAAAAAAAAGATATCGCAATATCCGAGCCACTTAGCATCAAATTATCTCATTGTGGTTTAAAATTACTGATATTTTAAACTATTCAGACTAAAGTAATCTCTAATGCAGATTTTCTAATTAGTAAAAGTAATCTCAGAAAAATCTGTAAGTCTTAAAAAAAATTACTTTGTTCATTTCAGCTCCATCATGTGGTAATTGTTTAGAAAAAATGATTGAATTTGTTGGAAATGTTGAAAATTAATTCATAATTTTGAAAAAAATTATTTAAAAATTCAATCCTGCAAAACAAAATGAATAATAGTATGGTCAATTCATGACACTTATTCCTTATACCTCTGAGAAACTGTCATTTCTTAGGAAATCTATTTAAAACCAACAAAAGAATAAATGAGACCAATTTTAATTATTTTTCACATAAACAAGTTTATAAATTTTTTTATTAATGAAGGCATTTATATTATACCTGCTCTTCTTTGGTTATTAGTCGTCATCCCCACATCCTATGCACTTACAGAGGTCTGTGCATCTCAGTCCTGCCTTATGACATTTACATCTGTTGCAACAAGTGCGGCAGCTACATTTTATCATTTCCCTACAAGCGTTCGCTGCATTAGGTAATGTTGTCCACCTGCACAGAATGTCAAAAGAAGTACATCCATTTGCCTTATGCAAAAAAAATATTTAATCTAATTTGCGAGTACCTAACATCCCACTTCAGTGTATCCAAGTTTTTTTTTCATCCAAAGTTGTCTGGGCTCGGTAGTCTGGGTTCCTTCCTGTAGCCTGTCCCCAAACATGTTCAGTCTGGAAAGCAACACGAAGTAGATGCTGATAGAGTGCTGCTTGAGTTGGAGGTATGTTCTCACTTTCCCTAGTTCGGAAAAGAGTTTGACGTGCTGCATTTACATTTTCGTCGGTGCTGCATCTATTATACATGATGATGACAAAGCGCTCCAATGATGGCAACAAATCTTTGACATTTCCAGGCGAGGGCACTTGACTGAGCACACGAAGAGCACTTGTGACATGAGGGGAAAAGTTCCATGTAGAAAACGCTTTATTTCTTCCTATGCCTTTGAACATGGAATTCGTGTCACACCCCGTAAGTGCATGAAAAGCACGTAGTGCTAAACTTCTCTCTGGACCTAAGACATTAGCAATAATTGTAGTTGCGTTAATAAAGTGATGCCATTTTCCAGCTCCAAAATCAACCCATAGCTGACAGGTTTTATGGTGTGCAGCCAAGCCAACGGCAAGGACAACTACATTTGTGTCACAAGTTTTAATCATAGCAGTGGGCAGACCAGAAAAAAAAAAACAATATGGACATGAAGAATCATGCGCAAATCAGCTTGCTTGGGGTTGCAGGGGGAGATGTTGTCAAGAGAAATGCTTGCTTCCGAACAAAGAGCTTCTTGTCCCTTTGTTCCTATTACTGTTCCAGGAAAAGGAGTACCTGAGACTCTATTAGCGAAAAGTTCCATTAGTTCTTTTTTGTTCCCTTCCACTTTCAAGAAGTTACTCCAGTTTTGAGGAACTTTCTTGGATCGTTCCACTCGTATCCTTGTCCCCGAACCCTTTTCCTGGCGCGCTGAGTTCTTCAAACTATCAGGTATGTGCACATCAAATATAATATCAATTCTCTGTGTGTCAGACTGTAACTCTTTTTTAATGTTTGAGACAAAATCAGTGCAATAATCATCGAAAGTATGTGTCGGCATCGGCTTCGTGGAGTGAACTGAGACTGGCCCATCAATTACTAGCATGTTGACTGGTGGTTTCAATATTATTGGGGCGTCGTCGCTAGTAAGACGTTGTAAGGATTGGAGCAAGTCAGATTTGTTGGAATTTAATTTTAACTTGACATTGTCTGAGAGTGAGGGAGAAAAGCCGTGGTTTTCATGTGAGAAAAACTGTTGCGAGTCCCCCCTCTCTAACTTTACAAGCTATGTACAGTGAAGATAACAGATTCCTGTCTTTCTTTAGATCCTCAATATTCACTTAACACGAGATTGAGTTTTGATCGGTGGTCTGCTGAATAGGGAAATGTTCTTTCTGATGACATCTGAAAGTGGTTTAGAGCGTTTAACAATGCGCTCTAGCCAAAACTTTGTAAACAGATCTTTGCCCGTCTTGATATATTTCGTTGAACTAGCTATCTTTAGATCAGCAATTTTTCGAGAATCGAGAGTGTGAAGATCACCACTAGAGTCATCAAATGGGTTACCCATTTCTTTCAGTGTTTTGACCAAAGAAATAACTTTGCAAGCAAACTTATTCTGGACACTTGGCACATTTTCATGGTGCATAATTTCATCGGGTATGTTATTTTATCTCTGCAAGCAACTGAGGAATTGATTGACAACCTTCATTATTTCAAGGTCCAGCTACCATCCATCGTAGCAAGGCAACACTGTTCTCTGTCAAACCCATTGCACCACCTTCACTTTTCACTAAATAATTGTTTTGTTTGTGACATTTGTGAATGGGCATTTTTGAAAATGCTTGACCACTCTTGTTACAATATCGTAGAATTTACATATTAATAATTGTTTACTTGCAATTAAATTGGCAATTAATGGTCTTAATATGTTCAGTATGGTTTGATATAATTTTTTTAAAAAATTAATTATCGGTCTTCTGTTTTATCATACTTAATTGTGACGCTAAGAGATGCCTACACCTGTGATATTAAGCGATATTTGTTCAAAATTGCACTATGTAGAATATCATATTTTTGAACATTTTTAAATTAACTTTCAATACTATATGTATTAAGAGCCATCGAAAACTCGCCACTCGTTATTAAAAACTAAAATTATCACTTAATGTATTACAAGATAATAAAAATAAAAAGAAGAAGATAAAACACATATGCATTAGCTGGTAAAATAAAACTATCAGAAATAAAAATAATTTTCAGACAATTTAATATATATATATATATATATATATATATATATATATATATATATATATATATATAAATTAACGATTACATGTACCATAAATAGGTCATTTATGTTAAAATTTGTTTTTGATACTATTAACATGCACTGCAGTATAAAATAACAATTTGTTCTATACTGTATGATGTCGTTACTACTTACTGACAACAATGTTTTAGTGACATTCGTCGGGGAAAAACCCCCATTTTGAAAAATGATGCCTAATAGGGCCTAAATGATTTTTCGAGATGCCAGTAATCTTCAAATAACTTTTTACTGTCTAAGGTACAGTTCTGTCAAGTTTCGCGATTTCTTCACAAAAATGCACAATTCTGTGGTTTTCATGGGTATATCCTCCGGACTATTAGCAAAATGACAATTTTATGTAAAATAATATAAAAGAAAGGAAAATAAATCACTTATATTCTAGTAATATATGATCTACTATAAACATTTTAAAGAAAACAATCATTTTAAAGTTACAACTTTGGTTTTATAGTAAAATGACATGTTTGCTGTAAAAGAAAGCTAATTATTACAAACATTTTAAAATTCCAGAAAACTTAATTTGGGAAACAAAAATTTTCAAATTAAGTCTGTTGCTTGAAAAAAAAAACGTTCTTTTTAAAATATTTTTTGAATCCCAATGTAGACGTTACGGTTTTTATTTCTTCTGGGAGCTCATTGCACGCTTTGGATACAGATACACAAAATGACTTTGCGAAACTTTGCGATTTATAGGCCGGTGAAGATAACATGTTAGAATTTGCTCACCTAGTTTGACGATTGTGTTTATTAACTATAATGTGCATAATAAAGCCGTTCTTACGGTTATCAGGAACCCAACATCTTGAAAACTATCGATCCAGACACTCCGCGGAATGACTCGCCTTAAAGCTATATTCAATGCGTAGCATTATTATGACATTTTGGAACAGAAGTGCGTTGCTACGTTCATAACGTCACTGCCTGGACTTTCAAGGTCACGCATACTTTGATGTGTATTTTATAAGAGACCGGAGAAATCTAACGTAGTATCGCCTGCATAGCCAAACAAGTGAACCTACGTTCAGCGACATCATTGTGCAGTGTGCAAATACAGAAGCTGAAAGGGTGTGAGCCCACTATATATACACACTATATACGGAAAATGTTTTATAAAATTTATATATTAGTTTGCATATTAGTTTCTGTTATGTCCGGTTAAGCCTAACTTAAAATAAATCAGCCAGAATAGAACGAATTATACCACATTAAAGAGATACTAAGTTAAGTTTACAATATTTGGTGTCCTGATGATTATGACGGACATCATACACATTATAAATTCATTTATGTAAGAAACCATTTAAACTATGTTTTACGGGTAGCTCGACAAATGTAGAAAGACAAGTGTGCTTTGTGACGCAGTTTTAGTCCCTATATATCAGAATGTGCTGCAGATGTACTGCTTACATAAGAGCCAGGAATGTTCTGCTTACGGACCATTTTACATTTTTATGCGTAACCAAGTCATTGAATCACAAGTCAGTGACATCTACATGTATATGCGAGTCCCATTACTAACATAGGTCATCTGAGCATTGGTATTCTCGAACACATTATAGGGCGCAGTTACACTTTCTTACAAATTGGCTAGTCTCGAATGTGTTGTCACAGAATACGAGACGAACTCGTTTCATCCATAGTAACGTTCCACGTTGCTAATTTCGAACCTCATATATTCGTGGCTGTGCTATATTTGTATACTATGCTGTGCTCTTATTGGCTCGTTATATTCGCTAGCAAAACGATGAGAAAAGGCTGCGAGAAATTCATTCAAAGTTAAACAAGATGAAACGGACATCACAGGGATATATATAAAAATGATGCAATTGATATTTCTAGATATTTTCATTCCCTAATATCGGTGATATTTATAAAATAGTATCATGCTGACCCAAATACATATTTATTATAGTAATTTATTTGTATTCTAATAAGTTATATTCATTTTGGACGAATTATTTACTATGCTACTACACTTGCGCTACAAACACAGCAGGAAACACTTTTGTCAAAGATTTTTACTTGCGTGATGTGTTTAACTTGTATTTAATATAGATTTTCTTGTATGTAACAAAATGTTAGTTTTTCCTTATTTTTTGCTATTAATACAAATACCATTATTTTATAGTGAGTACACTAGGATATACTGTTTCACGATTTTCCCTGTGACATTGATAAATCATAAGGAAATACTTAAGATATATGTGTGCAATTATACGATAACTTGCTATGCAATAATTACTCACCAAATTTTGAAAAATAAATATATACACGTGGTACTGTTGATACGTCTATCCAACTTCATGCCAGACCTCAACTGGCATCTTCAGTGGGGAACAAAAGCACAATCGGATGATCATGATCACGTAATATTGAAAGATAATAATACGTCTGACAGAATACTACGACATGACAGCCCAATACGTTATCAAACTCCGGTCGTGTTTCGCTATTGACAGCAAACAACGTTGATTGTAAACTTAGGTAGTATCCAGACAAAAACTTTGCCATGAAACTGAAAATTGTGAGAAGCAGTCTTTCATTGCTCCGCACCAGGTTTTATAATTTCAGCACCATTGTCTCCTTGGGTAGCATTTCTTATTATCAATGGATGCGTGGACTTGTAGGTCGACTTTAAAAAGCCTTCTACTATACTTTTGTTCGATTGTTTTGGTACTGACAGGTGTGTGAACACGACAGTCACTTTGAAACTAATGTATTATTATTATTATTATTATTATTATTATTATTATTATTATTATGAAACATCGTTTTCGCCTGCCTAAATCGCTGAACGCACTCTTCAGTCCACACAAGTATTCTCCAGATGCTGTTCTTTTACTAACACTTTGCAGTTATTTGGGGGGGGGGAGGCAGATAAAATAAACAGCCTAGTCTTGGCTACTGTACCTCATGACGCAACAAACACCTAGACTACCTAGGTTATATTACGAGTGCATACATTAGACGGTAGAGAAAATATATGAAATTGCAATAATTCATTTTTATGTGGATTTTTATATGTACGTCAAACAGTAGCCACTAACGCATGGTTTCAATGTGTTTTTTTATTTCGTTATGTTCATTGTTTTTGTTGAGGACATGAAAGGAAAACATGATAATGTTGACTTCGAAATGACATTATGGGAAAACTGGCTGAGATATGTTTTTGACTACTGAGTATAACGCCTATATAACTAATATTATTTAATGCAAATATAAAGTAATTGTTAATACAAATATACAATAATTGTTTTCCCTATTTGAACACCCTAACTACTTTATAACGAATGTTATGTAACAAAACCGAAGAGAGAAATAATAGTGTTTGTCAATTAAACAGAGATTACGGCGTCGTGTTTATAGCAGGCCGATATTCGCGACACTACTATACGGTATATTGATGCCAGTCTAAAGTTGAAAGTGTGGTTCAACAGATACTCGAAACTGGTCACCAATAAAAGTTTGTTTGAATTTTATTATATAATGTTTGAATAAACGTTTTGAAATTAATAAAACTGCTTCTTAAAACCTTTGTGATCATACAATAAAATCTTCCATTAAATTAGTTAATATCTGTTGCGATTTTCTTTGAAATACGAACAGTGGTCAAGTAGACTCTATATTCAAATGTCAACGACTTCATCCTTAAAAATAAATGTGATTGTCGATTTATATGTTAACTAGAAGTCCGCCCGTGGTTTTGCTCGCGTGTATTTCTCAGAGCAGATACCTCTTTGTACACCAGACAGGTAGTTCAGTCCACAAGCGTTAGAATGACAAATATGCTAGTTGAGTTAACTCTGCAGCAGGATAAGTAGCTATAGTTGTCCACGCGAAAAGCAATCTTGAGATTGTCCCTACCAGTAACAGCGACTGTGCCTTATCCATAGTCCCAGCAAAGTTGACGTTGTGAGGTAATTATTATAGACTGTTAAATATAAGAGAGTAATCGAATGAAATGCGTAGTTTACGTGGTATTAAGACTGAATTCCCACGAGGACAAATATTGGCAATGTTGCCTTCAATAACATATTTATTTTTCAAAACCTTCACTTGAAGTTTGGTGTTAAGGAGTTTTGGCGGGATAATCTTTCGCTGAAATATGAACGTATTTGGTGCCACAACCTAGAGGTTAGAGAGATGTGGGCTGATGCTGACGAGGAACATAGTGCACTGCATAATCCATTTGCACAACTTTTGGACTTCATCCAAATTGCACTAATTTCATATTCCTTGCATTTTAGTGTGTTTGACATGCACATTTTCACAGCCTTTAAAGAAATTTGACCCCAGAACTTCCTGAACAATAGATCGGAGCTACAAACAACTACGCTACATAACGTCGAAATTATTCATGAAAACTACTTTCAAAAATAAAATATTCTGGCTCATGGAGGTTGTACAACAAAACGTCTCGATATAACTGTAGAATGAAACTCCTGTGTAAGTTATTTCTCGCTGGTCGTACTTGCTTAACGGATCGTCTGCCTTGAAAGTTCACAAACAATGTTTTCTTCTTAATTAAGTTATCTTACATAATATAAAAGTTGCAATACTTTTCAGGTACTTACGTAAGCATAATCCTGATGGGAACACCGATCCAAAATCTCTACTGGAGTATCATCATCTGATAGAAAACAAAATTTATGCCTTTTCACCCCTTTAGGTATCGAATTTCGGAAAATTTTAATTTCACAACTTAGGTAAGTGTTCAAGTATCCAGTAGAAGCAAAAATCACGACGATAGATAATTCTGAAAGCAAATTCGATCATTCATTAAAATATCACATATCACCTCTGTACAGTACTGAGAGTTCGAATTTTGATAAACCTGAAAAACTTGTTACTGTCATTTACGTAATCATCATTCTGAAGCAATACAACATCCTAATATATTTCGATGGATTAGATATATATCGAAGATTTATCAAAAACACATTCCAGGTCTTTTCAGCTCCTAAGAGACTGAATTTCGAAATATCCTTGGATCACATTTTAGACTACTTAACTGGTGTCTCTTGGACCTGAAAAACACGAAAATAGTCCGCTAGGTTCAAGACAAGATGATTAATTAAAAATACATTTAATTACTTTTCATCAATTTTAACCTCCTTAGGTGTAGAATTCTGAAAATTCGTGAAATTACCTTTCAGGTATTTGAGTAAGCATCAATATTAAACAAAATCACTTCGCCATTTAAAATCAATGGCTTCTATATACATATAGATAGTGATACGAAAACACAGCTTACTTTTTTTACCTCTTCAGGGCCGAAATCTAAAAATATATTTTAATGGTATTTGGGATATTTACAAACGTCTCACGTATTTTCACCCCCTCAATTAAAGAATTCCGAAACGTCTTACAGTCTTGTCATAGTCATTTGCAAACGTGACTAATTGAAGTAAAAATCAGTATGATAGTCAAATGGAATTTTCCCCTTTTTTACTGTTTGCAGGTTGAATTTCAAAAAATCCTAAACCTCCTCTTTGGGTATTTACGTAAGCAACATTTTAAAGTGAAACCAACTCTTTCCCCCAAGGTTTCGATAGATATATTTAGTTAATCGGCAACACATTTATGATCTTTTCACCCTCTTAAATGTTGAATTTCGAAATATCCTGTAATTGTCTAATATGCATTTTTATGTGTTAAATTTTAAAGTAGAAATCACGATAATAGACCGTCAGGCCCGAGCTCTATCGACGTCTCTTCGGAAACACATATTACCTCTTCACCCCCTTAGAGGCCGAATTTCAAAAAATCCCTTCTTAGTGCTCGCCTACGACATAAGAGGATATCACACAAAAAATTTCATGGTTCTAGGTCAAGTAGTTTGGGCTGCAGTTTGGCATGTCAGTCAGACAGTTTTCTGTTTTATATATATAAATAAATTCGTGATTTTTTATTTTTGTCACATACAAATGACTAAATGAAATAGAAAATATGGAACTTATCACTTTTTGATTTGGCAAAATAAAAACTAGCTTCTTTTGTACTATAATTGCCTTGTAACGGACTATTTCTGCAAATAAAATAAGCGGAATGTGCTATCTGCAACGGTTGTTGGTTCCCGGAAAGTGACTCTCGAACTTCAATGTGACCCATTTAACAGACACGTTTCGTTCATTTACGCACATACCGACAGCGTGTGAGTGAAAGCTTATGTGAATAAAGGACGTATTCTAGTTCATGTAATATTTTAAAAATGATATTTACAGTAAACTTTATGCATAAGTAACAAAAACCACATGTTCGATTCTCGGATAAAGCAAACAAATTATATTTTTTTGTCATTTCCTTAAATTCTTTCGTAATATGCAATATTATTAAATATAACAAGACGCTGTTGCAGTATAGGTGTTTGAAATATAGCCATGGTTCAGCTGTATTGTGTTTTACAGAATATAATTGCTATGAAACTGGAATATGGTCTCGTTTACGAGATGTATCGCTACAGAACAAACAATAAATTGATTTACGTGTGTTTCTTGATTAATAATAGTTTTTTAAGTATCATATGAAAAATGTTAACGTGGATTTGACAAAAGTATGACCTTCATATTTTTCTGACGGGCACGGATTTGAGCAATAATAACAAAGTGTATTGCCACAAAATTTAACAACTTATTTTGTTACCAATAAAAATAAAAAGGTAAATATATTCGTACTTTGCATATCGTTATGAAAATGTTCATTACCACATTCAGTTTTTCTTTCCTTGCAAGGAACATCAGAATTTTGATGTTCCCAGATAAAACCATACTTCAAAGGAATATTCTTGTTTTATATAATATATTTATTAATTTTTAAGGGCTTTTGTTCGGTCGAGTGGTTCTAGGAACTTATAGTTCTAAACACGCATAGTTCGTAAGAAATGGAATAAAGTGTATTTAAACCTAGATAGATCAACTCTTCTTATAAACACAACAGTAGTTGCAATTACCGTTAACGCTGTGAAGTATATATTAGCCCTTGTCGATAACTCACGCGAATTTAAAGTTAAAACTAGATTAAACAAAGTTCAAAGGCTCTTGTAAAATCAATATGCTTCACATTCAAGCTTAAAGTATTTGCTAACAAGTAAGGGATGCAAAAACTTGTTACACTGTCGAATATATGTTCTAAAAATTTGTTAACAGCATTCAATGGAGAAAAAAATACCTTGATTTAATTTGTGGCATCCTGCCCGACAAAGAATCGGGATCGTTATAGGGCCCGGTTTTTTAATTTAAATATTGTGCTTAACAGTGACACAGGTCACTGGGTTTTTCATTACATTTTCTCTTCCCGTGCATTCCCAAAAGGCTGCATATCCACCTAACGAAATCCCACACCGGCTCTCAAGACCAAATTTGTTCACGTGACATGAACGAACTGTAATATAAAACGATTTAGAGTACTTGTACGGATTGGTTATGATAACAGTTGGTTTCAAAGCAGCATTTTGGTCACAGAAACTGTTTTTGATCATTTAATTACTAGGAAGCACTGACCACTCAAGCTACCTGGAATACCAGATTGGTGAACGAGCTAATTTAAAAATTCGCCCGTTCACTTACGTGTCTCGAACTGTGCTAGAGCTACCACACGGCATCAAAAATAAAGATGTATACAGAGTTATTTAATTTAATTTATTGCGTAGGATAAGCATCGTATTCGCTCAATGCACTGTTCAGTTGGTGTTTTCATATTAGATGTCGTAAGTGGGACCAGAAAAAAATTAAAGCAACCTACATGATTGACTTTATCGAGAAAAAGGTAAAGCTGTGAAGTGTAATAAATTAAAGAGTTTCATTTTGTACTGGCTGGTAGAACTTCCCCAAACTTTACCAACCAACCTAGGAGGTCCAGGAAGGGTAAACCAATAGGGTAAACCTATCAAGACAGCTCCTAGGCCAGCCAAGCAAAGAAAGGGGAAAACAGTACTAACGTGGACACAAGTTGTTGATCGGTGCTCCTTATTATAGATCAGAGAAAGGGCCGAGCCTCCTTTCCCCAACACTTCACATTAAAGATAAT
>PNEQ01080010.1:0-31546 GCA_003012365.1 Medauroidea extradentata | reverse complement strand
AGCTCTCTAACTGACACTAAAATCAACATGCTATATTTGCCTCACTTAGATGACGTACCCCACATTACCGCCAGAGCCAAGCACCAGTGGACAGCTTACTTGTCTGCAAGACGTTATCGGTGGACGTTTAATTGTCAGCGGCTTATTGCGCTAAGGACGAAGCATGCGGGGAAGAGGATGGGTGGGGAAAGTGGCTACATTAGCGAAATTACTTTGCAGGAAATTCCCCCCATCCTTCGATGATGAAGCGTAGCGGGAATTGCCGGCAGCTCTAGGGCGAGCTGGGCGTGATGGTAAATAGAATCTACGATGACCTTCATCGGCTGCAGCTTGTTGGTAGTAACCGCTCTCTGGAGGCCTGTATGGCTCCGACTCACGTGACTATAAAAGTACACCGTATAAAAGCCTTATCTCTCCAGTATACTGTACGAACATGAAAGTCTCTTGCTGGTTTACTGCCACTTACACCCTACAACTGTGATACCAAACATTCCTACCGAGGGTCGAAACCGATTTTTCGCTTGCACATAACTTGGCGGACGTTGTGTCGGTCGGCGAGTTTTTTTGGCGTTGCTTCTACTTCCCCTGTCCTTGCATTCCGTCGCTGTTACATTTTCACTTCATGTCAGACTTAACCAGTGCTAAGTACCTGGTTCATAAGCAAATGTATCAAGGAGAAGACAGACACTAGTTGAGAGCCGTGCACGAAGAGGCGATGGGTCAAGTAGAAACGTGTAAGGTTCGGCTTTACAGGCCGGGGCCGTTCGTAGTCGAAGTTCAATAGCTCTCAGACTGTATGCCAAAAGTAAAATTATTGAACTATTGTCGCCAGGAAGTATGTTCTCTCTTATGTCCAGGGGCATCATTTCAGGTTTCTCTTGTGTGGATGGGGGTAAGTTTTTTCCAGCGACAGTAGCCTTGTTGCATCTTTTTTATTAATTAAGCACGTATAAATTAGAAACTTCAATAATAAAGCTTCAGTTTTATGTGCTTTTAGTTAGCAATATTTAATTAACAAAATACACAAAACAGTTTTATACATTTAAAAATTCTAAATCCAGGGGCGGGGGGTAATTTGCCCCCCTCCGCCCTTCCCCTCTAAAATGAGGCCCTGCTTATGACATACGATAGTGCAAAAGTGAAATGTAGCGTCTTCAGATACTGTTAATTTTTATGTTCTCTAAAATTAACTACTTTCCACTAATATACATTTATGGATAAATGAGTACACGGGCAGTAATTTATTTTACAGAAAACAATCAGAGCACCAACCAAACACCCTCACCTGCTGTCACATTATTATCTATGCTTGTTCCGACTCCGAACAGGGGCCTCGGCTGGCGCAGTGGCTGGGGCGCTCACCGCCTGACAAGACTATCAGGGTTATAATACCGGCGGGGTCGACTCGAAGGACCTCAATGTTACCAACCCACTCACCGTCTGCTGTTCTATACTCAACTCGTCATCCCTCACAACGACAGAAAACGTCGCATTTTGTTCGCTGACGAAAATCTCTTCGTTCATTCATCTTAAGCTACACGTGGAGGATAAGAATTCATGTTGCATAAATTATTGTTTAAATTAATATGAATTTTTATTTTCTAGGTTTAGGTGGTCAGTTAAAATTAAACACGTATTTAGAGTACAGTTTTAAAATCATTCACAAGTATAAAAGGAAATCTGTAATATTTTATTATGAGAAAGAACTGATATGATAACTTAATAACACAACTTTATCCCTACTAGTTGTTAAATACTTTTATTTCACTTAGAGTGCTGCCCTGTCTCTGAGCACAGAGAGAACATGCCTAGGAATTTACATGTTTAATTATATTCACAGCGTCTTAGTAATTTTTAACAATATTGCTTTCGAGCAGAGAACATTTTATGCTTTGAAATGAGTGAATAAATACTACAGGAATAAAAATGTGGAAGAAAATTTTAAATAGGTGTTATCGGATTTTCCAATATTTAATTACTTGATTTCTGGCTGGTGTCAGGGTATTAAAATAGCCTAATAAATCCTGTAAGATAGCAATGTGAGCAGCACATTGATGAAAAAATGTGATTGGTGGCACGTATACAGTTATACTGAGCCACATAAAATACAATATAAAATTAAATAATTCCCTCTATTCGTTTTGGTAATGTTCCTGAGGTAGGCAGTACACTTAAGTGCTGAGTCATCTAATGAGTTTATGTTAAAAAAATACAAAATTTAATTCTCGGACAATACATAATGTCTTGGTAATTGATACGAGTAATTTTAACTCTGCACATTATATATTATCGACACTGCGAACCGAAGAAACTGAAGTGACTTTTTGCAATATATATTTTCTTATGGTGACAATTTGATGCGACACCAACACCACTGAAATTCGAAATAACTAAATCGGTTAAATTAAAATGTATAAAATACTAAATATCGAGGTTATTAAAATCATAATTCCATTACAATAAAAATATATTTAGTTTGCAGTTATTTACTCAAAACTTAACTAAAGCTCAGGATGCTTATTCACTCGTTTATTAGTATTTCAGCTCACCATGTAGATACTAAATCATTCCCTGGGTTCATTTTTTCTTAATTTGCGTACTAACGTAATAGTTCTACAAACATATAATTCAGTTTGCAACGCACGTTAAGAAACTATGAAATACTACGTCAATTTGAATAATTTTCATAGGAGTAGCAGTTCGTAAAAATTCGAAATTATTGTAAAACATTCATACGTTATTTAATAAGAACTAATTATATATGCAAGTTAAATAAAATTTGTGTTCATACAACATGTGAATGGGTGTACGTAGATTATCGATATTTCATGCATACACACATTCTGTATATGTGCGCAGTGCATCCCTGCCGGCTTTATCTAGTTATAAATAATTAGAGCCCAGTAGTTTTTGCGAAAAGGTTTTTTGCCCCACTTTGTTTCAGTGTCTTACGTGCGCACATGCACCTCAACTTCATGACTATTTGCAGAGTGTTTTTGTGAAGAGTTATTATTAATTTAACTGTGCCAATCAGTACATAGGTAACTGTGATACATCACGTCTGTGATTTGCGGGTTTAACCTCCAGACGTTGTATGTTACGGCATCCAATCACTGACCACACAGCAGAGCTGCAAGTGCGCACGAAAGACACTGAAACAAATTGCTGCAAAAATCTTTTCGCGAAAACTACCTGGCCCTATAAATAGGGCCACGATTTTGTCGCGAAAAGATTTTTGCCCCACTTGGTTTCAGTGACTCACGTGCACATCGGCAGCTGTGTTTCAAGGTTATTGGCAGCGTGTCAATGTTCAGACACGTTTCTCATTTGACTGCACCAATCAGAATAAGATTATTGTGAGTCTGTACGTCTATAATTTGCCAAGGCAAGTGAGAGTAAAATCATCCAGCCACAGACGATGTAGCAGAGCTGCAGATGTGCACATGACGCATCAAAACCAAATGTTGCAAAACTCTTTTCGCCATAAAATCGTGGCTCTACCTATAAATAATGTATCCCCCACATGTTTAAATAAATGACAGTCGAATAAAATCAAGTCATTTGTAATCAAAATGGTCGGAGCTCCAACATACCGCCAACTGATTCACAAAATGGCGACTGCGGTTATTTGGTAAACAATATGATGGATAGAAACAAGATGGTTGTCGAGAGCAATGGTCAAGTGTATAGGAAAGGACGCAGTGTAGATCATAAGCTAAGGCCAATATTTATGGCGAAAGTAATTGACAGACTTTGCCATGATTTACGTAGAGACTAAGATTACGAAGCACGGCCGAGCACGCTTGCGATCTTACTCACCGGAACAATATTTCACCTATGGGTTCCCGAAAAAATCCCGTCACTTCAAACAATTGTTTTATAATGAACAAGAATGTATTTGTAAATGTACAGCAATTATTTGTAAGTATACTAAAATTTCGTAAATATGCAGATATATTTTATTTATTTAGAAGCATATCCTGTTAACTTTACAAAATTTTGTAATCTTAAAAAAATATGTTATGAAAACTAGTTTTTCAAGAATTAGCTGTAAAGGAATATATATATATATATATATATATATATATATATATATATATATATATATATATATGTATTGTTATGTAGGTCAATCAATCACACTTCGCGAGAATATGTCTGCTCAGCCTAGGTAAAGTTCTGACATTTAGAATTAAATTAAAGTCAACAGTTGAATCGGTCATTTGAGAAACACCAGATGTCACTTTTAAAGAAACTGCTGTTAAATAACGCAATACTGAAAAAGTATGTTTTGACAAACCTTATAAATATGGTACTATAATTAAATTAATTTGTGTACGTGTTATTTCTGTGTTAAATGGTTGAGATGCGTGCTTTGAAGAATAAATATGCATAAACCCATGTTCTGAAAAATGTGACATGTGGTGATTTTCAAATGACTGATTCATTTGTGAGCTGTGTTGGAAAATTGATGGAACGGGAATGACGGTGAAAACAAGAGTGCTCCAATAAAATTATCTAGTAACCAACGACAAAGTCCGTGACTCACAACGAAAAATCGATGACCGACACACCGAAAATCGAACCCGGAAGGGGGCCGCAGTGGCCGAGAGGTCAGACCTTTCGTCTCCCACCAACGCGATCCGGGTTCGATTCACGGCGGGGTCGGTCCCCGGATTTTCACATGTGGAAATCGTGCCGGACGATGCCGCTGGTTGGCGGGTTTTCTCGGGGATCTCCAGTTTTCTCCGCCCATTCATTCCGGCGCTGCTCCATACTCACATCATTTCACCTCCCACCAGCTTTAAAGACCTCGATGTTGAACGCTGTCCAAAATATATCACTCACTCATTCGAGCCCGGAAGGTCTAGGAGTTGAGCGCTCTAACCAATGTGGTAACCACGGTCCTATTCTTCACGGTTATTCTCGTGAAAGTGTATGATACGTGCAGCGACACCACTCCAAGACACCGCAACAACATCACGGATACTGGAGAATACGTACAATTTGCTTCACTGATTGACTAGACAGGAATAGAGACTTGCAGCATTCGCTTTATTTTCTGACAGCAAACTAGACTCCAAGTGACTATAGGCTCGTTCAACTTTTCCCGCTGGCCAGTATTGTTGTCACTTGCCGCGGAGAATGCTTACACGCTAGAGAAGCCAATCTCTGTAAAGACGTAACACATGTAAATGACAACACATAAAATTTTGTGGCCAATTTAATCGCAGATTAAGATCTGTTATGCACAGGAAAGTAAAGTTTGGTCGGCTACCAAAATTATAACCCGAATTTTGCGTGTCTTTAGTTACTCACCGACATACCTCATACCTGATTTAAGGTCTCACTGTGAACACATTACAGGAAAATTATACATAAAAAAAAATTGTCAATAAACTACATATTTCAAAACACGATACAAACGAGATAAATTGTATACTGTATGTCAAGAAGGAAGCTACATTATGTACTTCAGTTCCATTTCGTGAGGTTATTTTGCTTCTTCTATATATTATTGCGCACGACAGCACGGTTACATCCTAAAATGTATTTTAACAATAACACATCGGCATATTTAATTGCTATTTCTAAAGTAAGTTCCGTGTAAGACGAGTCGATGCTTTCGATGTTTTCACACATCCTTTTTTCGGGATACTAGAAACTGTATCTCAGCTAGCTGAAAGAAAACCTGATGTTGGATCACCTTTTATTTTCCTCGACACTCTGTCTCGGATACACAGCGTATTGCTTCTCGTAAATCTCGCGTAATTCTGACGCATTCTATCTCCTTCATTCTCTTTATTGCTCTCTATATCTCTTCCACATACTGATGTTCAATGCAGAAGTAGAGTGTAATATATTTCTCAGATAAATACGTTGCTCTACAAAGAAGTGGAACAAAACCGCCTTGTGAATGTAGAGCAGCTTCTTGGAAATATGAATTGGCGTATATTTTGTAGCCGTATTTTCAAAGATAAGTAAAAATTAATTTTGTATTCAGATTATTGGTTGCATAAATTTTATTTCATTTCCTCTTCAATGACACTATTTTTTCACTTATTGTGTAGCAAAATGTTTTAAATGTTATAACAGTTAACTTTCAATAAAATAAAGTGTTGGTAAAAACTTTAGTTCATTTAATATTTTATTCCATTAACTGTTAAAGTTAACGGTTATTTTTTTATAATTTCTTACTTTAAACGAAAGCGATTGTTTGTATTACAGAATGAGAAAAGGTGGGTGAGTAAACAAGAAATAAACTTAATATATTAAAATATTTGAAATAAAAACTGAAGTGCATTTAGTTTATTTATTTACAATTATTTAAAAATGTCTTACATTTGTTTTCCATTAGTAGTGTGTAAAAATTTGGCAGCACTATACCGACGGTTCCGGTAAGCACGTATACTTAAGTTTTTTTTTTTTTCGCATGAAAACAACACAGTTATTTTGTAAAATATTATAGTTATTTTCACGCAAAGAATTTTCGTAAAGCCACATACACGTGTTTCTCTTAGTGCAGTGGATTTACGTTATTTTCGTTTACATTTATATTTTCTTTGGTAAACTTCTCTTACAGTTAAGCTCTGTACACAGTGTTTGTCTTGTAATTAGTTTTTGTGTAAATTAATGTAACGATGTTTTGACGTTTCACTTTGCATGCAAACGAGTAAAAATACAATTTTCTAAAATCAATGTGTGACATTTTCCTAAAGTAACGTGACATGTTTCACTTACGAGTCTTTGATTTTACATGAAGAGCTTTCTTAATCGTACAAAACTGAAAACCCACATTTCCACAACGATATACTCTACCGAAACTTTTAAACAAAAAAGTCATTTTAAATAACTTCTCTAACACGTGTTACTAAAAATAACAATACTATAAAGTTTAAATAATTCCAAACTAAATTTAATTAGAAATACAGTTTGCAACAATGTAGTGATGATAAATACGTGTAAGGCAACAAAGTCACAGAAGTGAACTACAAAAGTGTTTATTTTCGGTGAAGAGAAATTAATTTAAGTGTGGTAGCAGAATTTGTAACAGAAGAACTGACCTGCTCCGTAAGTAAAAATTATATTATTCTTATTTATTTACAGCTTTCCGAATTTATTTTGAACAGCCAACAATTGCTTATCTACAAGAAAAATTTTAAAATAAGTATGTATTATAACAGCTTTGCATCCAAGAATATATAGAAATAATTATACACAAATATAACGCTAGGTAATTCCCAAAAATATCGCCTTATGAATACGAAAAACATTTTATGACATAGCCGAGGGCTCAGACCTCTCGCCTCCCACCAAGGCAATCCGGGTTCGATTTCCAGCGAGGTCGGTCCCCGGATTTTCGCATGTGGGAATCGTGCCGGACGATGCCGTTGGTCGGCGGGTTTTCTCGGTGGTCTCCTATTTCCTCCGCTCTTTCATTCCAGCTCCATACTCATATCATGTCATCCCTCACGAGCGCTGAAGACCTCGATGCTAAGCGCTGACCAAAATCTCTCATTCTGAACAGAATGCAATCGAATTTTATATTTCAATACTTATTTTGATGTTTTACGTTTATATGTTTTTTTCCCGTGCGTAATTCACTATGTAATACAATAAAATGCAGTACCGTATCTAATTACTTCATAAAATACCAGTGAGATACGAGTATGACATTCGTACCACAATTACGGGAAACGATTTCTGTTCCAACAACGTGGATTTTGTCCTCCTTTGGACTATTTTCATCCAGTTTTTCACAGCCTGAGTTTCAGTGCGTTTAAAAGAAAATTTTTTCAATTTGGCAGCAAGAGAAATTGTTATGCTGAAATAAAGGAGGTTTCGAGATTGTAAATTATGGCTACTAACACAATGGCACCATAATGCGGTGCAAACAACTTTAAAAAATATATTAAACTAACTTTTATAACATTGTTTACCCTGTGATATTTTATGAATGGTTGATCTATAGTTATTTTGGGCGTGGACAATCTAAATCCGACGTTACTACAACTAATAACATTTCTTAGTCTAGTTACAAATTTTTTTCTGAAGGCAAGTGTATACGTAATAACATGCAAGGGAAGAAAGTTGCTCACAAAATTTGGCCTAATGGGTAAGGCAATCATACTGTGTGCAAGAAATATAAAACATATTTTGAAATTAATTTTTCACGAACTGTCGACAAACAAAGTTAACGCACTCCGTCCCGAACCTCCCTGTTTCCTGAATGTCAGTTGTGGACCTTGGTTACTCAGAGTACTAAGCGGGTGATGTTGAAATTTATGCCTAGCCTTAAAGTTTTTGTTTCAAAGTGTGAAACTGTCTCTCGTAATCATGCATTCGAGTTGCCAACACAAGCGATTAATTTCTCATATTGTTTACGTTCGTCAAATCCTAATAGGCATCATAATACAGCTTCTGGCGTGTGAGTGTTCTCTACATTGTTGCCTGAAATTACAACACACATTTGAAGACAAAATATATTTGACTGGCGAAGGTACAAATAAATGTATTGTAGCTAGCATATATTATTTTCGATTTTCCGTGACTGCTTGACACAGTTGAGCAAGTGGTAATCGCTGTACCGAGTCTTAAGTTTTTGAATGTACGAAGTATGTGCATGCATTCCGGTGCTTTGAATGCGGCGATGTTGGTGTTGTGGAAGAAATGCCAGATCGTGATGACTAGACTGCTGATGTCTTGCCGGCTGTTGTATTTATCGATATCGCTTGCAACACGCTGAGAGTCCCACCAGATCTTCTTGCTCTGATAACTACTCCTGCTATTGTTGATTCGTATATTACTTCAAGAAATAAGATGGTGGAAGAGGAATTGATTCTGCCGAGGAGAGCACGTTTCAATCTGGAGCTCAGCTATTTTTATAAAATAACACGACGAGAAACTACAATACTGGATTCATTGGAAACGTAAACTTTATATTTGCGAAGCTAGTTTGCAGAAACATTGAGACTTGTGTGAGTAGAATATGCGATATACTTTAAAGTTTCCAGTCAAATAGGGCGATATTAAAGGAGTAATAATACATTGAAGGATGTGATCATAGGAATAATTTCCAACACAAGCAGCGAAATACGCTGTTTGCAAGTTATGTAGTGAATTAACAGTTTACAATCAACAAACAATATTTAAAGATTTTACTAAAACTAATCGGCTACAGTTATATAGGTTTTCGTATCACATAAACTTATTTAAAACATCACGGAAAGTTAGTAAAGGTTAACGTAAACACTTCCAATATATTTAATTTTTAAAATGAAGGCAGTGTATGTTGGCATATATTAAATGTTAGTTCACGCCCCGATACAATCTAAACAGAAAAAATGAAATACACAAATTATTTAGTATTGTAAAAGCGCAATCGATTTGTGTTAAGTTGTACATAAAATATAAGAGTATTCTTAAACACTCTAACTTACTCTGTATATGTTTATAACATTAGTTTTGTACTTCTGAATAGTATTTTGATCACAGTACAAACAATTTCACTTCACTATGTTTTTTATATAAGTAGTGTCTAGTTTACAATTTTTTTCATGCTAGTGAAGTGTTTTGAGTAACCCTGTTCTCAAGCAGGTTAACTATGAGTTGATGCATTTTTGAATGGCTGGGGGAACATTATTAGTTATGCTAATTGTAAAATTCATTAGTCAAACATATAACATTCATGTTTGTCCCATGCCATGTGTATTCGCATCTACAAAATGTTTGATGTATCGAAGTGATCAAATTTAACGCCAAGAACTAGCGTTTTGTCAAACTAATTTAACCAAAAATAATACTATTAAAGTAGATGGCTCGTGTTGCATGCAGGAAATTTTTTACAATGGTTGAAATTACTGTTGATTTACTGATTATGTTTGGGAGTAGTTTTCTTAAGGAAATTCATGCTACTAATTTTTATGCGATTGTTTTTCAGTTGCGAGGACAAACAAGTTATTATTAATACATATTTTAGTGTGTAAAGGTTTATTATTTTTTAAATATAGGAACATTACACCACACACAACTGTTAGTGCAATAAAAGTTACTGGCTGACGTCTGTGCATCAAGTGCGTGGTTGCCTGGCGATAATGATGAGGGAAGGTGGAAGAAATACGCGCACAGCTACATCAGTGCTAACTGCTGTTTAACAAACATTAGTTACAGCTTATTAATGATTGAAAAACAGATTCTATTATACAAACCGACTCTTTTTGTATCCGTCCAACTAAACAGCTCATATAGTAACTTTTTTCAATATTATTTCTGTATCATTTCAGTTCTTTAGAGTCACCAATGCACAGTCTGAACATACCAAATTACTGTTCTCGCTTCTCGCTACGCATATGGAAGTTTCGCGAGAAAGCAGATAATTATTTTCATCGCTATGCTATCAGCTGATAAATTTACAAAACCATTTTTTTTTTACAATTTACATTTTTCCGTTGTTTTATCTACTGTGTAGACTAGCTGCATAACATTTTAATTATTGCGTATTTTTATTTTAATATTTTTATCACGTTTTGTGTTCGTGGTCTTCTGCGACGTTCATTATACAAAATATATTTAATCGAACAATGCACTCGTATATTTTCATTAATAAAAACACAATGTGCTTTTTGCCGTTTTTCTTCCCTACTTGATACTGATTTTCGAAATAGAATTCGAAACTATTAAATTATTCAGAAAGTTTTTTTTAACATATTGTTGGTACACCTGTACGTATCGATGTTAATTTCATATTATCTGAGCTCAAAGTGTACGTTGTTTTCTTTTTGATTCTTCTTTGGTAGATAGCTTTAGTGGTTTTTTATTATTATTATCGATGAAATACAGTCCACTGCAGCTCTATTTTATGTAATAATTTTTATTTACAGTTATCAGTAGTGAACATGGTCCTCTATGGGCCGGATTTTTTACGCTACTAATATGTGTGTAATTCTGCACAACAGTTTTCGTGTTGCTACGAATAAGTAAATGTTTCCAGCGTGATAATGGTGTTATTCATGCAAAGCCGAAAAGGAGAAGCGAATTAAATGCTGGCCGGCATTGGACTCCGAAAACTGCACGAACAAACAAAAGCTTAAAGGAAAGCCAATGTTAAGCATTTACTTCCTGTTCCGTGAAATACACGATTTTTAATTTTTCACAATTGCTGATCATGTAAACAAAGGTAAAGAATCAAATTTGCTTTCGCGGACCAATAAAGGCAACATTCTCGAGAGTTGAATCCTTTTTTGAAGGTTACGAAGAAAGTCCTAAACCTGACGAGCTATAGAATTGAGATTAAATTTATTGCAGGAAAAATGGACACGAAATCCAAGATGAGCTAGATGATTACGTCGAGTCAGCAGAAAGTGAAACAGAGCGTGCTGATATGGAAGAGAGGTACTGTAGGCAAGGTTGTGTGCAACGAAAACTGAATGAAGCTGATAGAAATGACAATAAGCAATTACACTTAGATCCTACAATTCAAGTAAAACTGCCGCAGTTGTCGCTTCCTCAATTTAGTGGTAAAATTCAAGATAGGGTTACTTTTCAAGATACGTTTCTGTCATTGGTAGGTGACAACATAACGAAACCTCCCATTCAAAAGTTTCACTACCTTTTATATACACTTCATGGCGATGCAAGACGAGTTATTCAGCATATGCAGAGGTACGTAAATTTCGCGGATTCATCTGGCAGCAGCCTAGACTTGTCAGTCCTATACACCCACTGGCCACAATCGATTATCTATGGGCTTATAACCGTACAAGCAGGTAGCAAGCGATAGCACTTCGCATAATTTCCTTATTTACTACTGGCTTACAGTAGTAAAACGCGTTTCATAACAGCAGCCAGCAAGTCACAGACATGACAATGAAGTATACATAATTGGCGTTCAACCTGACCTGAAATGTATCTGCGAAATTTACGTACCCCTACAGATAAGTGAGGGCAGGTACTCTATAGCATGGGACCTGCATCATGAGAGGTATCAAAGTGAAAAACTCATCATAAACACACTCATAGATAATATAATGAAGCAGCCAGTTATGACAACTGAAAATGTAGTTAAACTGCTACTTGACACAAAAAATCTTATCTCAAAGCGTTGCAAGGTATGAAACAAAACATGTGTATATGGAAGGCATTAATAATTTATATAGTTGTTCAGAAACTTGATACTAAAACAAAACTTGAATGGAAACTCCATTCTACAAGCAATAATTTACCAACACTAAAACAATTGTTTGAATTCATAAATCACAAGTGCAATGCTCTAGAAGGACTGCAGTTAAAACGTAAAACACAGCCACCTAAATTTGCTGGAGGAATTCAGATTCGCTCCGACACATTCGTTACCACACATACAAGTGAGTCGTGTGTGGTCTGCAGTTAGATTCATGTGATTCACAACTGCTCGAGGTCCAAAGATTTCTGTCACTATGAAAGGTGTAAAGTAGTTAAATATAGTAAGTTGTGCATTAACTGTTTGAGCACAAAACACATGACCAAACAGTGCAAATCCGGAGGATGCAAATTGTGTGGTAAATGGCACCACACATTATTACATAGACTGCCAGAACCTTTTGAAAATTCATATTTCAAGGCAACTACTGCGCAGTGAAGGACACTGCAGTGTCACATGTTTTTTTAGCAACTGCACAAGTAATTGGTAAGGACAGTTTAGGAAACTTACACCCCTGCCGTACGCTTCTTGACAGTTGATCCCAGTCAAACTTTATCAGTGAAGATATGGCTAGACGTCTGCAGTTAGAACAAATTAAAAGCCAAGTAAGTATCAAGGGAATAAATAATGCAGTTACAACTACCACACACAGTATTAACATTGAGTTTCAGTCTAGGCACAATTCCTACAAGAAAAAACTGACGTGTCTTATTCTCTTTCGCGTAACAAGTCAGACGCCAGCTGTACAAATTGATTGTTCTAAATGGAATATTCCAAAGAATTTTAAATTGGGCAGACAGTAATTTTCACCGGCCAGGAGAAATTGACTTGCTCATTGGAAAAATTTACGCTGGGTTGTCATTAAAATGACACTCTGACCTATATTGGGTCAACATTAATTATGTGGATTGATGTCAACTCAAACACTATAGTTAGGGCCCGGTAGTTTTCGCGAAAAGATTTTTGCCTCACTTTGTTTCAGTGTCTTACGTGTACACCTGTAGCTCAACTTCATGATTATTGGCAGAGTATTTTTGTGCAGAGTCATTATTCATTTTACTGTGCCAATCAATACACGGATAACTGCGACACAACACGTCTGTGATTTGCGAGTTTAACCTCCAGACGTTGTATGTTACGGCATCCAATCACTGACCACAGCGCAGAGATGCAGGTGCGCACGTAAGGCCTTGAACCAAATTGCTGCAAAAATCTTTTCGCGAAAACTACCGGGCCCTAACTATAGTTAGGGACTGGAAAATTTCTCGAATTTCATTTACCTGTAGGCTAAAATCCATTGTACTATACATTCTCAAGCCCCGACTATTTGTCCGCTAGCTGCTACTCAGTGGAACAGCATACAATGTACGAATAGACGGGCTTTGAATGTGCATAATACAATGGATTCTAGCCTGCAGGTCATTGAATTCGCGAAATTTTCTAGTCCCTACCTATAGTTGTACTGCAATGTCTCCACTGTCATTACAACTTCGGCAACTGTTGAAATGTCGCGCAGGCTACGGTGGCCCAACAATATATTTTGGTTAGATGCTAATAAATATCCTACATACAACCAACAAACTATGTGACGACATTTTTTTGCATTTTGTCACACATATGCACTGTCACAACCACTGAATCACATTTGGCCAACTTTGACCAAACGCTGGAATAAACAAAAATTTAATAAAATTTAAATACAAGATTTAAGTCAAATTTGTGTTATTTTCTTGATTTCAGTGCTTTCATGTGTTGCACGAACGACGTAAAACCAGTTAAATAAACAGTACCACAAGTTCACTAGTTTCGAACCTGTTACTCTTACAACCAACAATAATCGTATCACAAATGTATTTCACCGAGATTTTTGTAGAGTATATTTGCATGCTATATTATTTAATAATTTTTTAATACGAGAAGGAGGATGCAGGTGGTTTACATTACTCTCTTATTTTAAGTACCTAAAATGATTTTTCTAGTATATCGTACTTTAAATGATTCGTATTGTTATCATAATGTAGTGGATTCCTATTCAGCAGATTCTTTCAATCACCGGAAAATTCGAGCTGATATCCGATTTTTTAACCAAAAAATTTGGATTAGCTACTGATTAGTTATTTGTAGACACACTGAAAAATCGCGAAAATGTTTCGCATAGTCTCCAATAAACTGTAGTATTTTAACCGTGACACGTGTGAACAGTTTTGGGACAAATCACATACGCTGTGTGTCCAAGCTGTACAGTTCTAACCGGGCCTGTTGAAGAGAGAAACAATGCTTCAAATAAACCATAGCTAGAGACACTGGAAAATCGCGAAAATCTTTAAAATAGTCTCCAATAAACTGTATTATATTAACCGTGACACGTGTGAACAGTTTTGGGACAAATCACACACGATGTGTGTCCAAGCTGTGCAGTTCTAACTGGACCTGTTGTACAGAGAAAATATGCTACAAATAAACGATAGCCAATGTTGATACAAAACATTCAGTGTTATATACATCACGTTGGAGCCTAGCAAACAGTCAACCATTCCCGCGATTTTCCAGTGTCTCTAACCATAGCCAATGTAGATATAAAACATTCAGTGTTATATACAGCATGTTGGAGCCTAGCAATTTGTCATATTTTCCCGCGATTTTCCAGTGTCTCTAGTTATTCGTTTGATTTTCATTGACTAATTTACGTTGCATCCAGGATATTTTACTTTATGTAATACATAAAAACCGAAAAACGAAACCATTTTATAGAAAACAGCAAAACCATGCAAAAAGGACATTCTTATTCATCGTTTTTGTAAAATATAAAAAACATTTTTCTTGTAAACTTCTACAGAGACACTTAAGTAGTTTATGGTGTCGTATTTAGTGTAAATCAGTGGATCAGATAATATTATTTGTTAATTTGGTATATTAAACATACGATATATTGGTAAAAACCGCACCTAAAATTAATGTTTTACAATCGTGAACAGACTAACTAGCTGAAATACAATCCAGCATTAGATAGGAGATAAGTTGAAGCTCGTAACTGGCCAAAATAAAAAGAAAACCTAATAACAATAAATAAAATAATAAAATTTTTTAAAAATCTTTTTAAATACAATTTTTTTTCTATTTTCTTATATTTTGATAAAACTCTAAATAAATTAAATAATTTTCTTTAGAAAAGAATTACCAACATAACTAACGTAGTATGAATGATTAAGAAGTTTTTTTTATAACTTGAAATACGAAAATATCAAGCAACTGAATTTGTATTGATACGCGTACATGGATATTACCACAGTCTGCAAGATAATTCGATAAAATTGCAAGATACGTAAAATATTTAACCTCTTCTAACACAATATAATTCGCTTACTCCGTATCCTAAAAATAGAATCTCCCCACTGCATGCACTCTAAAATGTTGTGCTGTCATAACAAAACTCATTATTTCTTAGTCTGCGCTGGAGGACTCTTACGGACGGATAAAATTTCTGTAACGTATTTGGTTACCCAGAACTGCAACGTCGGTCTGAGTCTGCGATGTAATATTTGAGCCTGTACGATAGAATATATGCATGATTATGCATATGTTTAGTAAATTTTATGTCAACGAAGTAATGCAAATATAAATTAACGGTAAGAGACATTAGTTTGAACTACCCAGATATCTGTAAACTTCCTTCTACTCCTACCTATTTGTTATCACTTGTGCGCTCCAAATTTTCTGAACATTGAAGGTGGTTTTCATGTATGGTTTGAAGTGTTTCCGTTCAAGAGCTAACTGTTTTCAAGACTGTAGCCACAAAAAAGTTTCTGATTGAATAGAAACAATAAGAACTGTAACTGTTGTAGTACCGTTTCAATGTGCTTCTTTGTATTATTTATTTCATAGTGGAAACAAAATAAAAATTTTTATTATTTTTATGCAAGTTAAATTTTTGTTCTTCCATTTTGATTTCAATGTAATCTCTTATATAAACTAGTCAACAATTTTGATTAAATGTATTGAAATTCACTTTACGTTCCATACTCACTTTTTAAAATACTTACATCATTTTCTACTTTTCTTCTTTTTTTTACTAATTACCTGAGTTATACAAAAATCATAAAAATTTTAAGGCAAATTTACGAATTATTTTTTAAGTTATATACTCGTTATACGATTCATCGTTTGTGAGGAAAGTGTTAAAAAATTATTTATCACACATTTTTATTTCGGTGGTCTTTTCCATTTTCCGTATTATGTAACATTTTGGTTTGTCATTCAGTGAAATTTTCTCCGTACGATAGCAAACAATATGGACATATGACACTAACTTATGTTCAAGATACTATTTTGTAGAATTACGGCTTTTAGAAACAATTTCGGTAGTAAATTTCATTTCAACATACCAGTATCTTTAATCGTTTATTGATGTACCATTGCTCATATAAAAAAACATTAAGTTTTTCATTATTTACAGTATTTTTTTTTTTCGAATTTCCAGTTTTTTCCCACTGTTACGTTTCATTTATATTTTTCGTGTAAATCAAGTGTTCGAACAACCGCTAAAGTAGTTGATATTGTTATGTTTTTTTTTTTTTTTTTTTTTTTTTTTTTTTTTTTTTTTTTTTTTTTTTTTTTTTTTTTTTTTTTTTTATCCAGCGAGCTTGTGCCGTTTATCGTAGTTTCCAGTTACTCGGTTTGCCCTGTGTTTTGATTAAAAGTTTGTGAGTTTCGTTTTCCCCGAGGCGTCGCCTGGGAGCTGCAAGGTTTGAAGACTGTTTCTTGTAACGAATAATAATTATTCGCGCTGCAAGCCACTCACTTGGCTACGAATGACGGAGCAGAAATGAACGCATATTATTATTTGTTCTCTCCTAACCCAAAAAATACTGCAGTTTGAAACATGGAAAGTTAAAATTACATTGCCATGGGGCGCAAAACATTTAAAATTTTGTCTTCAAAATAGAGCGTTGAAAAAACTTTTGAGTCTTGTTACTGGTCACTGATTTTACTTATTTATGTCAAAGTTGATTCGTTTTTTTTCTATAATGAGTTTCTTAGGTCTACGGATGTATAAAAACAGCAGAAGTGTGGTTTCAGTACTGTGAAGGAAGGAAGTAGTTAAAGATTTTAAATGTATTTCTTGAATACTCATGCCTCGTGAATCCTGCATTAACAAAAATTAAGATTGAATGGATCCCTGACAGAAACTTTCCATTTGTTAGTTGAAATCTTCTATGTTGCTAAAAAGACAGTAATTTTGTTTTTTTGTCTGAGCCACAGGGTTGAGAAAAGTGCAGCCTGTGTCACATGACCAGATGTACATAGATACGCTGTTGCATAACGCCTTGTTTGTCTCACAGTTATGTTGCGAATTAAAAATTTGTTTATGTAGAATATTCTTAGAATCCTTTAGTGAGAAGTTGCACTACATGTACAAAGTTTCGATTTGTAGCTAACATTTAGAGTATGGTATTCAAAGAATTCTTGCAAATGTACTGTTTACCGTTTAAGATTACGAGTAGAAAAATATTTTTAACGCAGGTAGTACAATACACTAATAACACAGCAGTAACGACCTTCAGAAAATAAACATAAAAACAAATCAAATTTACTTAAAGAAAGTAAACGACTAAAAATAATTATGAATTCCTCTTTGCTACGTTATTTTGTACCTATTTAATGATTTTAAAGTAACCTAATTTAAAAAGACACAAATAAGTAATAAGTGTTATTTTTTATAAATTTAACACTGTTCTAGAACAAATCGCGTTTAGCACACGTTTTATGCAAATATACTGTGTGCAAAATCTTTACTTGCTTAGCTATATTTTATGATTTTTCTCTGAGTTAAGTACAAATTTATGCACTTGTAAAATATTTACTGTTTCTGAACTATTATTTTTGGCTGAGAGACAGAAAGTAAAAAAAGAGAAAGACCTGTTTCAAATCCAGCAATATAGCAATATCGCATTCATATAACGAGTAGTTTCGTTTTAATTGTGTTAGAAAATAAACGCAACAATTTTAGCAGCAGTTTACGCAAAGAACTAAGCAAGTCGAAATAATATTTGCTTTCTGAAAGTTTTTTTATTTCTACACAGTTTCAAGTATTTGTTGTTTATTTCCATAATTTTGAGTTTGCATTTTTGGCTGAGCTTCTATAAAATAACTATTATGATCCACTTCATGAACGTACTTTTCTTACTTGTTAATCGTATACGAACGTTACAGTAAACAGAGCGAGGTGGAGTAGTCACCTGGCATTCGAGAGGACCCGGATTCGATTCCCGGATAGCCTACGGCTATCCTGATTTCAGTTTTTCAGGGTTTTCCGAAATAACTCAAGGCAAATACTGGGATGGTTCTTGAAACAGGTCCTGTATGATTCCTACTCGATTTTCCCCGTCTATATGTAGACTACCAAACGTCCAAATACAAAAAAATAAAATACGTCGTTACTAAAACCCAAAAATTGTTCAATTAAAAATAATAGTTTTCAAGAAATGTTGTCTAAATTGTTTTTAATTTACACAACAAACACAAGAGTAAGTATACTGAGAACAATTCGCGCATACACACGAAAACACACACACACATTAGTAAAAATATGTTTTCTGTATATGCACAACAGGACCTTGGGGCTGTGGTTGTTGCAGTGGCTAGAGATCTTGTCTCCCACGAAGGCGATCCGATTTCGATTCCCGATAGCGTCGGAGTTTGGATTTTCGCATGTGGGAACCATATCGGACGATGCCGCTCGTCGGCGAGTTTTCTTGGGGATATCCCGTTTCACCCGCTTCAGTATTCCAGCACCGCTCCGTATTAGCATCCTGTCACCCCTCAATAGCGTTAAAGTCCAAGATGTTAAACGCTGACACATTACCAAACCAAACGAAAAAATAATTTACAGTGAATAACGTTATAGTAGCCTACAAGGGCACCTATTTAAAACACAAAATAAAATACTTTTGTAATAAAAATAATTTCTAAAATTAAAATTTAAATTTAAAAATGTTTTAAAAATATGAAGATTTTAAATTTGTTGTCTTTATATAGGAGACCTTGTGGCTTACGAGATCGTTAAGCCATTTTTTTTTAAAGTTTGGTATGTCAGTTGGTTTTAGTGACTTACATAAAACTTTAAAATGCAAAATTTTACGTTTACGAGTCGTTACGCAAAAACTATGAGAACAGAAAGAACTTCACTAGAGTAAAATTTACTCACAATTAATGTATAAAATGAGAAAATTAAAATATCTGGTACGAATAATAAAATAAAGAAACTATGACGATGAAATTTTCTCTAGACCCCATAACCCCTACCCTAGAACACTTCTTCTCAAGCCGTACTCCTGTCGCAATTCCCTTCCCACGTCATCAACCACAAACCTACTACCCTCCATAGCTTCCCTCTGTTTTAATTTCAGTGCTATCGATCCCCATTTCAGTATGTTTTTGCGGAATATAAAATGCTAACAAGATCACTTTCTGTATTGTCTGTCTTATGCCAGGAGAACTGACTTATATTGTTTGTGCTTCTTTTTAATTTCATGTACAGCTACATTCTATATCAAATGATACAGTAGAAAATTTATCACCCAGAATTTCATAAAACTCGATGACCTGATTTGCACGTATTTCGTTCAATTCGTATTCATATTTTAAGTTGTAGAGCACATTGCTCTAGAGATCTACGAAATATTTTACGACACCATAAATCAGAATTTAATTTAACTCTGTACACATATAGGTTATTGTATTTAGTAATGTAGAGTTTACTTTGTTTGGCTCTTCCTGTGATCATTCTTCAAAATGGTTCCAAATTTAACATTTCTTGATAACATGAGTTACCCGAAGAACTTCAGTATTTCATTAAACTCGGTACACATGTACAACTAGTACACTGGCGTTACTTATATGCATTACGATTATTAAAATATTTCTAAAATTGCGGACATTTGATAATTTCTTAATGACATGATATATTGTAATAATAATTGTTCTTAACTAAGAACGGTATTGGGGGCGTGGCTCTACCTATCTCTTAGTGCCGGCGTACATCAGTGACATTCGAAAACTCCGATGCTGAAACTTTAACTGTGCCCTTGCCCCACTTGCCATCTACCATTGTCACTATCGCAACCTGCAGTGGTATGGTGATGCGCTTAACGGCCTCTCCCATCCAAGTCAATTCCACCTCCACGTGGGTCTGGGCTGGAAACACTGGGGCATTACTACAGCCCAAGATTTATGGTGAAAATAATTCAGCAACAGTTTGTTTCAATGCCTTGCTTGCTGCTTCACGGTCAGTGACTGGCTGTTTTTAACTCTCAGAGTCTTAGGGTTCCACCCGAAAATCGCAGACGTGTGGTGTCGCTGTAACCTTGTTCCTGTTGGCACAGTCAAGTGAGCCACGCCTACATTCTGCCAATAACCACGAAACAAAGCTCCAGATGTGCGCGAAAGGCATTGAAACAAACTGTTGCAAAATTATTTTTACCAAAAATCTAAGGGCTCTAGGCATTACACGTTGGCTAGCGGAGTGATAACGACAATCCGAAAAGTGGGTGTCCCACTGTGCACGAGGAAACGATCCACATCGGGGTTTCTTAGGCCAGTTTCCAGAAGCTGTTACGGGGGCTTCAGCATGTGGTTCAAACTACGAATAGATTGCATGTCCCAACTGTGGTACACTGAAGTGTCCGGTGGAGCGCATCTTGAGTATTGTTGATCTGAAGAAGGAGTTCTGGAACACTGGAGGATGGACACCCGATCGGGCGAAAACTCAAATGTAGTATTTCGAAGGGGATCGGCGTGAAAGCCCCAGGCTTGTGCTGAACCGATCGCGGGTCGGACTCTGAGTGGTGGTGGTGGTGAAAACTCCCGCTTGGGAGTAGTATTTCAGGGCGAGTTCTTGGGTTGTTGTCCTGGCCTACCCAGGACTCGTTTAGGAAGCGAATTCGTAGGGGCAGGATAGACCTCGCCCTTAGCAAGGTGGTCCCCTGCGGCACAATCCGTGGGTGGTTTCGTTCCTTGGTGAGTTAGTTTTCTCTACCTTCCATCATGATTGTTAGGAGTGTAATCTCCTTCTGGCAAAGGTATTCAACTACTTTCATTGGCGTGTATGCAGTTGTGGCAGCCACGGTTAGCCCTGGCTGAAGTCAGGTATGTTAGGGCCTGATTGAATTAATGACTGACGGAAAACTTGACGCACCCCTTAGCAGTCCCATCTGAATGTTACTCATGCTATACCTTCGGGTTCAGGTACATGAGGGCAAGTTCAGCCAAACAGCATGGCGATACGATTCCGGGAAACAAAACAGATTTTACCCAAACCTATATTTAAGTAATTTATTTCCCAAACTTCCATTAATTGAGTTATATAATCTAGGTCCAAAATTTTTAATCTTTCGTTACATGAACACACCAAAAAACACACACACATTATATATATATATATATATATATATATATATATATATATATATATATAATTCTCAATATTGAAATTGAACTCATGGCAATTTTATAACGATTATAGGTATTAAATTCTGAACCTTTTTTAAATTTTAGGGGACATGGTGCACATAATAGGGTTTACGTACATACGCACCTGCTTAATTAGTTTTTTTTTTTTTTTTTTGCATTGCGAAGGCGAGCGAGTACACACGTGATCTGACATTGAAAATAATACACTATTTCAAGAATTGTTCTGCGCTTTTTTATTTCTCGTGATGAGGGTTGTCAGAAAATGTATCGGTTTATTTATGTCCTGCATCTAGTCTTCGGTGCCGTACTTTCTGTTCATGGCTTAGCAAAAACATTATTTTGTGTAAGTTTTAAGCTAAACAAGTCGAAATGATTCACTGAGTAGAAAAAATTTGGTTCTCAAGTAATATACATATATCAAAATAATGATGTTTACAATTTTTAAATTATTTACAATTGCTTTCTGTGAAACACTTCACTTACAACCTTATAGTTCCTCAACATTGAGCTTTTTACATACAGCCGACTCATTATTCGGAAACTGTTTAAAATGTAAACCAGCGTCAAGTTAGTAAAGTTTAACACACAAAAAAAAGTACTGTTACACGTCACTGGTACTTCAACGAGAAATAATATTTTGAGAACTAACGTAAATTATTGCGTAGCCTAGGGAAGCAGTGCGGCGATTCTAAAATATATCCACTGTTCTTCGCAACAGCTAAACAAATAGAAACGTCTGTTTGTGACATAAGTTACGTTACTCTCACTGGTAACGTTGAAGAATTTCTATTGATGAGGGGGTAGTTAAATAATTGCAGCGATATTTCACTGACACACATCACTGCTCCAAGTTCTCCCACGTCAGGGTGCACAAAGGCATCCGCTGTAAGACGCGTAGCATAAGCGGCAACTTGAATACTCTCCGGCGACAAGCGGGCCTCTGATGTCCGAACTTCTAGGTGTGGCAGCACCGATGATAAACGAGGCAAACACGTTCCCGCTTCGCTCGTGGATAGTACTTGCGTGTGACACACAACTAGGTAGCTGCGTTTCACACGTTGCGACACCTACTTCCACGATCACATTCATTTCTTTTACTTTTCATTATAACACACAGATAGACAGCTGTGCTCTGCTCTATTCAAACATGTGTTAGTGCTACAAGAAACACAGAAAAGCGTAAAAATATCATGTAAGTGCAGTAAAATATTAATAAAATATGTGAACCTATTCTCGGAAATACCTGATCGAAAATTGCATAAAAATATGCCAGCATAAGAGAGATCACTCTTAGTCAAGTGAGACATGCGGGGCAAGCAAAATAGTAGACTTCGGATTACATATGGCGTATCAGAACCTATTAAACAATTATCAATGCACAACAATAGTTGAAAGTATATTTAGATAGCCGCAAAATTATTGTAGACTGCTATCTACGTGGATTAAATGTTATCTAAAAATAATCAATGAATTTAGCTATTTTGATATTTTTTAGATAGGGAATAAATCAAACTTTCTTATGGGTAATATATTTTCGATTCATTGATACGTGTGCTGATGATAGTTTAGGTGTAGACATGAAATATTCATGATAAAATCTAAGTTTTGAATAGCGAAGCAGTTTTGCTCTTGCTTGTGTAAAGAAATGTGTTAAAAGTGTTATAAATTATCACATTATACACGCCGAGTCTGAAAGATACGATCAACGTAAGCAGGTGATTTTATAGAATACGTTACAAGAATGGTAGTAATATTTTTTAACAAATATTTAATTAAGGGATCTGTGCGCCCTCTAAATTCATGTTTTTACATGCAGTAAGTTATATAATTATAACATACATGCAATCAGGCGTATAATTGAATAACATTTTAGAATAATTGCGATTATCCATCTCGGGAAACGTTAGCAATCTCATCTTTATTTCCCTATTTTGAAAATAGGGTTTCTAACACGTGTTTGAATGGAACATGATTACTAACAATTGTAAAAGATTTAAGTTCATGACTGATAATGTCAATTTTAAACTATCAAAAATTGCCGTCTTCAGCTAACAGTGTTAGAATAGACGTATCAAGTATAGATAATCACAGATACTTGTGGCAGCATTGCTTGCCTTTAGTCTCTCGGCTCAATGTTTGGCTTTATGTTCCAGTATCACATTACCTCATATCCTCTACCGCGTAGAGCGACCACGCCATGGTAACTTCCACATAGTTATGCCACGTGCTAGAGAGTTACGGTCGAGAGTACTTGCTGAAGCCGCAGCGTTATCCGATATCGCGATACTAGACTACTAAAGCTCGTGAATTATTTGTGAACGCCTGGAAATGCAACGCCATAGATTTAATTTCATGAACGCCCACTGACCGTCGCTAAAAACTGATGGCGGCTTTCAAATATTCATCCCCACCTTATAGATTCAAGTCACGTATTCGAAGCGGTAGTGACAATTAAACACGTTTAAGAACATGGAAGTGTAAATATCATCTTGTAAACACCCGCAACATAAAAAAGTCATGCATTGAAACGATATTACCACGGGAGTAAACGAACTGCGCTGGCAAAAACATTTATTTGTGTAACTAATTCACAAGTAAGCGTATTAATTTTATTTTATCTGTTAGTGAAACACGGAAGTAAGTTTATTTAACTGTGAGGTTATAAATTTTATGTTTAATTACTGCTAGAGGAGTTACGATCATACAAATATTTTTAGGAAAATACGATCATTATTTACTGCGCACTGCGCCCTTCGACTAAACATGTGTTACGAAAGAAACGGACATATTGCGTTGTAGGCCTAGCTAATAAAACTCAAATATATTTTTTTTAGTTTAAAACAGTTTTAACAGATATGGGTAAATAAATATAATTCAGCACGACAAGAAAAGTATTTGTAAAATTGAAATTGTATGATTCGTTAGACTAATAAAAACAATTATTATTATGTCAGACGAAAATACAAAATTTTAACATTCAATATCACAATGATTTAACAAATTGGTAAAACAGAAGTAATTTGTTGCTTTTCATTTCAATTGAAATTAAACAATCTTGCATATTTAAATTTTTAAATACCAAATAAAATAAGCAAGTACACTAAATTCAGAACTATCACTTCCTGCATGCACATTTTTAATATGCACACACTAGTCGCACTATTAACAATAACGTTCGTCACTGCTACAATGTTACCATTTACAATCGCCTCTCTATATATTTCTGTCTTTCTTTTTCACTTTCTCAACCTCACTAGCTTTTCCTCACATCTCTCTATAACAGCTTCACTATACACTGGCACTCCCATAATTTGCCTCAGTCCTGAATCTTCTCTAAGAAGGCGTAACAACTGATTGTTGCCAATGTCAGAGACGTCGTCTGCCACGCCTTGTGCACACTCGTCACCAACGCTAACGTCTTCCCACGTCCTCATGTCGAGGCTCAGAAGAACGCAGGCCGTGTTGTTCTAGACCAGGCAAATAAATTTCAAATTCGTATACGCAACCCCCCCTCCTCCCCCTCTCTGTTGTTTTATGCCAATAATATCACTGTAAAGGTATGATGCATCGTTCAAAACGTTAAAATAGGTCCTATATGTATACACTGTGCGGCGGCATAAGAAAAATCTTTGCAAAACAATCTCTGCATGTCTGTCTTCTTGTTAAGAAGAAAGAAAATATATGTACTTGGCTAGCTTGAACAGTACCACTGTGCATCTCTTACTGACTGAATACACGGACAGTGGGAGATTTCTTGTCTGGCGGCTGGAACTCAAATGCTCTAAATACAGCCTAAATATACGGGCGTAATGGTAGGTAACTGAACAGTTGGATGATTCTACTTTACTAACCAACTTGGTCAGCTTTACTCCGACTATCGACTAGAACGGACAACTGTGGTACACAAGTTATTCAAGTTGGTCGTGTGTTTATCCCGACAGTTTGTATTGCATGTAGCCTGCTTACTAGAACCTATGTGTGCAAGTGTACTACTCGACCACGACAACTAGTTCTCCCGCGAGGGGAAGAAGCGTGGCGCTAGTAGTAGGTAGACACGTCACAGGGAGGGGAAATGTTCTGTGCCCGACATGAGTTCATGACACACGGTCAGTGGAGACGTAGCGCGGCGAAAACCGAGCCAGCTGCCTGTGCCACAGTATTATGGCCGGTGCTGTGGTGCGCTACACCAGTTTCGCGCGGTCCTCAAGGACAACACAGCAGTAGTTCGCTTTTTTCCCGCGGGACTAGTAGTCGTGGTCGAGTGGTACTTGCTTGTAGAGTCCATGCTATCTCTTAGCCAATACCACTATAGCTGCCAGGCTGCAATCTTATTGCTCTTTTTGCAGTGCTACATCGCCTTCTGGTTAACAGACCAGTGACATGATCTGCAAAGTCGCGGAGCGTGGACACATCACAAATTATGTTAATTATATAACGTACCCTCGTCAAGGACGAGTGACTGATTACATCCAAACTGTTGGAAATGGACTGAGGCAATCGAAATTTTCATTAAAATCGTTACATGTGTAGTATCACTTATAGTATTATTATGTGACTAATACCGGTATCAACAACATCCCAGACGTACGACAGAAAGCATCGAGTCGATGCATAATTTAGCTTTGTTGCAAAATTTTACTTTACGGTGACGAGATTGTGGAAAACTAGTTCTTTGTCGCAGATTTCACATTTAAATGTCTGTTGGCTCTCTTATGGGAATGAAAGTTGTAATTCTGCTATTGCTCGACATTACTTCAAAAGTAAAAATTTACTGTTACTAGATAATGCTGGAAATAAATATCTGGAAAATAACTGTTGCCACTCCTTTAAAAATACCCTCTGTGTAACATCGTTTTACACTTCCGTTAATCCCATATACGCTTCCTCATTCAGTTACCATAAGGATTACAGCAACCATGTTTCACATACTTAATCAGTATTCTGCGTCGTGATACCTTTCTTAACCCTTTTAAACATATCACGCAGCCAGACTTGAGATTATTAAAGATTCAAAAAAAATTAGCTGTTAAAATGAATCGTTAAAAATCCGGGTGATTTTTTAATTTAATCGTTACTTTCTAAACTAGCCCATTGCAAACTTTTAATCGTTAAAAGTATTGGCTAGCGATTAACTGTTACGCGTTAGATTCTGCAAACTGATTAATGTACTATAAAATAACTGGATGGCTTCAGAGTCCAACTCCGACATCAACATAAACATTTTCGATTTGTACACCGAACACTACACAAATGACACCTAGCACTAGTTACACGATGCAAGCTGAGTCAAACGAACGTGTTACAGTAGGTGGCGCCACAGTCGCGTTTGTCTTGACCAGCAGATCGATAAAATAGCAAAAAATTTTTTTCCTCGGAAATGAATACACATAAGAAGAGTGCGATTAACTTTGTTGGTCTGGTGCAGCGCACAGAGTTTGTAAACATTAATTTATTTTAATTATTTATTTCCATGGTTTTTATTTATAACTTTTGCTATGTCACAGTGGTCGGGAACTTCTTTTTTTTTTCAGAAACTGAAAGAAACAGCAATCTTTTTTTTATGGTTATTAAGGTGGTAAAATAAAGAATTTCTTGGGAATGTGGTCATGTGTGTAACGTTTTATTTTTCTCCATACTAATATTTCGGGTCACTCTAACTTTTAACTATAATCATTTAATTTTCTTTTAATTTAAATTTTATCAGTGAGTATTTTAAAAGTTAACTTTTTACTTAAATCAGTACATTTTTAAGGCATTAACTTCAACATTAATCAATTACAATTTTGGTTAACTTTCCCAAGTCTGCACACAGATACCGATCTAAACATTTCTAATCTTATATGTCGAGGTAGAAATAAGTGTAACATTCTTCAGTGTAATTGAATAAATCGTACACCATTCAGAGAACTAGAAAGCTCCAATACTGTGTAAGAAGTCCAAGGTTAAAGCGTCATCTACTTTGGTCATACTTACATGAAATCGCGTCATCAAAAATATTATTAATCATCGACAATTTAATTAATAAACGAATTAAAATACGCTTAGCATATAAATACAAGCTTTATATTATTATAAAATTTCTCAAAACTATGTTTGCTGGTGAAGACTTCTGGAAGATATGTTTTGTATTTGTTTTAGTTTATAAGAAAACAAACTGATAAACTCAGTGTAAGCTCTGACTTGTATCACAGTTCTGCCTTTACTTTCATACAATACAAATAAACAATATAACGATGGTGTATAACTGCAACCTCGTTTGTCGAAACAATACAATTTCCCGCATACAGCAAACTAGTATGTCTCTGTTATATCTGTATGTTGATTAGTATGTTTGTTTTATAATTTTAAATTTATGTTCTTGTGTAGTAAATATGTCTGAACAGTTATTACGGTATACACTATGTCTACTATATTTTTAAAGGGCTTTTGCCTGTCCTGACATACTAGGTTGAAGTTCAACACCATCGATATGTTCACGACCAGGCGTGTCTGCCTGTATATCACCTTACGCTTGGATTTAGAGAGCTAAGTTATTTGTTAAAATGAGGATGACTTAGTCGACAGGTTTAAAGACAGTTATTGGCTGCTGGCTGGTAGTAAAATTATTTGAATAAACATAAACCTAATGAAAGAAGCTGCTTTCTAGATACAATACCTTCAAGCCTAACTGAGGCCGATATTACTATGTTAAAACACGAAGGAAAATATGTTACATTATTTATACATTTTCCTTTGTGCAAAATCCAGTATCGTACTTATGGCCAACGCAGTGGAAATTATTTTTGGAAAGGTTGGAAAAATCCTGTGTTGAAAAACATACGCTAAAACAGCTGTTAACTTTTGGTTGGTAATAACGTTAAAGGGCTGTGTAGGAAATCTCCTATATAAGAATTACGTTAGCCCAACATTATTTAACAAGCAGAAACCAACACAGAAAATGTTTTAATTTTAAATATCAAATAAACCACTAACAGTATTATTTGCATTAATTTATGATGAAAAATGTTTGCGTGATTAATATAACAACGGATGTTTCTGGCTGAGCCCTTATAAATTCTTTACAGAAACCTCTTTTAAAAGTGCACAATGCGTTTGCCGATAGTGGCTTAAGCGTAAATTAATTAATTTATATTGGGGAGGCATTTTACTTCATAGGTTTAACACATTTGTACGAAATTACGCCAACGAACAGTACATATATAAATATTTTCTTAAAGTGTGATTATATAATATCTATTTATCTTATTATTTTTGCTTTGTTCACATATTTTTTTGCAATCACAATTCCCAAAATTTTTTAATTTTACTTATTAATGTGATTCTCAAATAGTCAAAATAATTACAATACTACCACTGATGAAATTTTTTTCTGTCATCACACTCCACAAATATATCAATTTATAATAAATAGTTTTAGTTGTGCTAAGTCACCAAAATTGTAACCTAAGAACACAAGATAAAACAAATTTTGAAAATGAGAAACCACGCTTTACACAAAACAATTAAGGGTGTCAAAAGGCCGTTAAAAGTGTTTTCAATAAATCCTCTATTTCTCCTAATGCACTTAAGATATCGAGGTGATTTTTGCATCGAAATGGTGCTCATGTAAATGTTTAAAAATCGATTTCCAGGATTTTTAAAAATTCGTCCTTGAAAGCCAATAAATTTTTATTTTATTTTTTTCAATTAATCTTCCATATCTCCTGAACCATTTGAGATATGGAGGTGGTTTTTGCTTTAATATTAAACCCACGTAAATACCTAAAAACTTACATCAGGATTCTTCAATATTCGTCCTTGAAAGCTGGTGAAAAAAAAACTTTTCCAAGCAATACTCCATACCTCCCAAACCATTTGAGATACCAAGGCGGTTTTCGCTTTAAAATGAAGCTTACATAAATATCTAAAAACAGAACTCATGTTTTTTTTTTAGAAAGAAATTCAACAGTTATGTGTGTGAAGAGTAGTAAAATATTACAGAACTTCCGTAAAGTAAATGTTGACCACGGAGAAATAACTCAAAAGTTGCAATATATATGTTCTGCTCTACAAAAGACACTTATTGACTATCATAGAGAAATAAAGAGGAATAAAAAATAAAAAAAAAAGGTTCTGCGATTCAAGTACGCTCAGCGAAGTGGACTAGATAATTAATGCTGTTTGTAATATTTCGATTCATCCACGATACCTCAGTAACCTAATGAGCCATCAGTATGCTCTGAGATTCAAAAAGTTACGTAAGTCAATATCTAAAAAGGAAGTTAAGGGTTTTTCGAAAATCGAAATTTAAGAGCGTGAAAAGCTTAAAAATAAATTTGGGAGATAATTAAACTAACCTGACGAGAAATCAACAGGTTCTTTTCTATAATGTTTGCGTACGTTAATATATAAAAAGCAATTTATGGTAATTCGCAAATTAAAGATATTCAGAGAATATAGAAACAGCATCAATTAACATGCAATTAAAAGTGAGTTACTTTGTTCGCTAGTACACGCGGGCGAAGCCGCAACGAGACAGCCAGTACTCCATAAAAATGAATGCAGTATAAGGTTTAAGTTGTCTCATTATTTATCTCAGAGATAATATTTTCCTTCATATTTCCGTGGTATATTGAAGGGGGGTGGGATTTGTGTTAAATTGGGAAACCCCTTCCACCTTCTCCTTGTCAAACAATGCCCCTAACTAGAGAAATGTATTTTGTAATGTCCTGAAACATAGTAGGCCTGCACATATATCACTTAGGAAGCTGGCTAGACTTTTGTGTATTTCGTTCATCGTCATCTTGTATTTGACGTTTCAACAGTTGTGGCCGTTTTATGTTTTTAGCATAATATGATGTATTTGAGAAAATACGTTTCAGAATTTCCCTAACCACGGCACACATATACATTAGTAAGATGACTCGAGTTTGAAGTATTTTGTTAGTTTCGTGTTGACACTTTCGAATTGGAGGTTATTTCAGCTTTTTTTTTTTTTATCGAAAACGCGAATTATTTAAAGAATCATTTACCTGAATATCGTCAAAATTAGTACACAAAACACTTATTAAGATTACTTGGCATTTATGTTATTTTCTTCGTACTGAGTTTTTTTTTTTCAATATAGAGGCTGTTTTAAGATATTTTGATAGGCAGAGAGAGGTTCCTAAGTACATATTTTTCACTGTTTACTACTTGGTACATGTATAGTGCTTGGCAAGGTGACGTGTTATTTTTGTTTTTGGAATGCAATGTTCGTTTTTTTTTTTTTAAATTTAGTGGCAATTTGAACATATTTAAATCACACAAGCAATCTAAGGAAACATTTTTCCAGAATTTTTTCAAAGAAGAACTCGTTTAGTACTTATAACATAAACATGACGTTTATGTAGTTCGTTCATGCAGCGTTAATATATTATTAAAATGGCGACAATTTAAACACTTTTTGTTGATACCAGATAGTTGAATCACCATTACTCAGAACTTTACAAAACTCCGTACACAAGTAGATTTTACTAAAAATTTAAGACTTTTATCTTTTTTGTTCGTGCTTTGATATTAGTTATACAGGTGCAGAATTTAGAAGCTACGTTATTAAATCAGAAAACTTAATTTATTGTTAGTGATAATTTAATTTTTATTAATACTTACGTATTAACAAATATAGTAACTTCAGTTTAATGTGATTTTTTTAAACCGTATTAATGTTTTAAAAATGGCTGCCCTTCGAACTTATATTGAACACATAAGATATCTGTCTGAGGACCAGTTTGCGACGTATCTTCAAACTCGGTTCACATTAAGTACTAAGAAATTGTAAGTGCATTTTAACTTGGTGGTTCATTTTACAAACACACACGCATATATATATATATATATATATATATATATATATATATATATATATATATATATATATAT
>PNEQ01080009.1:13020-40933 GCA_003012365.1 Medauroidea extradentata | reverse complement strand
AGCACAAAACACACTCTACCTGGTAGTTTAACTGTCCACTTATCAAATTCGCGTCTTCAATACCAGGTGTCTTACACGTCTGGGCCCATAACCTGTTAAATAAAACGACCAGTTTAACGCCTAACACATAAGCCCATCTTTAATCTTTATCCCATATTACAATCCCATCCTGCACACAGCTTTACAACACGTTCACACTCCTCTACATTCTTTTGTCACATCCACTTTTCACTTTCTACCAACATAACAGAATTGTCATCCAACAGTAACACTATCAGAAAAGTAACAATCTAAAGTTAATATGTATTTCATAAGTACTGAAATATTTTTTCTTGTGGATGTATAAGGTAAATATGGGAAGAATATTGCTTGGTTTAAAAAAAAAAAAAAATAGCTTGTGAGCTGATCTCGAATAGCTCTGCAGTGAAGTGAAGGCCCAAATAGAAACATGAGTAAAGTATAAAAAATGTTAAGTACACTGTGGTGCTTTCCACTAAAACCTGGACATTATAATACCTGTTCTAATTCTGAAATTTTAATCCTGCTATGGTTTAACTGGCAGTCTTGTACGTGGAAGGCTGTTCACTGAAACAAAAGAATTTTGTATGATAAGTGGTTGGGAGTTAAATCTACAATCAACCAACCCCCTGTTCTCTTCTCCGGCTCAAAAGTTCCACCGACAGATTTTTTTTATCTATAAAATTTTTAATTTCATACCATGTCAAATTTTATATTAAAAACTAGTGTAATAATAATAATAATGAAATTTGCTTTTTATATCAGCATTCAGGTATGCTAAACACAGCTTAATTATTAATATCACCTTTAAAATGTCAGTTTAAACTCTTCTCAACAAACTGTTTCTAGGCCTGCTTATGCTTGCCAATATATTATGATCTTATGGCATATTAGGACCTGAAAATTTTTGTATGTAAAAGCAAAAATACACATTGATTAACTTGTATTTTCTATAAAAATTTGACTGAAAAGCTAAAAATTGTAATCATTGTAAAATAACAGTAAAAAGATTCCCCTTTCAGTTTCTTGCTGTACATCATCAATACAGTAAATGTAGTCGTGTATGAAGTAAACCTAAGTTTCCTAACCGAAACATTTTTTTTAAATTTAGTATGATGAATTTTTGTCACATTGTATTTTGTGCTATTTGCTGTGCTTTTTGTGTTGTTTTCCATATTTGATTGAAATAAATTTTTCGTTTGACAGTTGTACGGGACTGGCCGGCCTGCAGTAAATCACATATGTGTGAGAGTTCAGAAGGGAGAATGTTTTGGCCTTCTGGGACTCAATGGTGCAGGGAAAACTTCCACTTTCAAGGTATGTAAATTTGTGGAGGCAGTTGAATCAGTTCCACATCCGCGATGCTGTTGTTATGGAAACCAGATAGTCAGGGATGATTTCATATTTAGTTAAAAAATTAGATGGTCAGTGCATTACTTTTAGTGGAGAGAATGCACAATATCCTGTTTGTAACTGATGAAAGATCAATTTGTAGTCAGAGCACCCTCACTTAAAAGCATCACTGCACACCCAGGAGTAAACTACAGTAGCAATGTCATCTCTTCTTCCCTTCTGTAGAATTCACTTGTATTCGAACTCAACACTTTCCACTGTGTTTACTGCGTGTTGATTTGTGCACCCCTTGTAGATCACAACGCACACCTTCTAGCTGACCCAACTCTGTTCACCACCTTTATTGGTTTCTTCTTCATTAAATTTTTGTATCTTTGTCTGAAACTATGTTGTAGTGGTGATGCACAATCATGGCACAGGTGTAGATGAGAGGACAAGCTGCAGATCACACAAGTTACACTTATATGTGATAGTAAATATTTTTGTAGAGAACCATTGTTACTTGAGGCACATTATCACACGTACAAACTTGGTGGTATCATAAGTTCAACATCTGGTTTTACTCATTGCCCTAATACATATTAAATGTATACTACTACAAAGCAGCAAAATATTTAAAGCACTTATTCCAATGTTAATGAGTGTTGCTGACACCTATGATAGCATGTCCCAATTTCATCACAAGGTCCTCTTAAATTATTACAATAATAGCATTGACCTTAAGGGCACTGCCTACACCAGAGACCAAATGGGAGCAAGAATAAGGGTTTAAATATTAAATCATATTTGGTGGGTTTCTGTATCTGTTGAACCTAGGTATGTTTACACCTAGATCCTCTTTATTTTGTCCCTACATGACATGTTGGCTGAATGAGCATCTAGGTATTCAGTGGACTCAGAAATGAGAGACCACTAAATTTTTTGTTCATCTTGTGTGGACCATGTTGCTATAGGATCTTTTAGACTATTTTTTCAATACCCTGAAACCTGTATGCAAGTAAGTATTTAGTGGAGCTACTATATGACTTTATTTTGTTGATTGTAGTAATGGGTTCAGAATGTTTTGTTAATGCTTAAGAAAATTAGCGGACACATTTGTTTAGCAAATCTAGATCCAAAATCAAGTCATAATGAGAGCTTGTGACTGTATGCTAATCTGTTGGTAGATGCTGACAGGTGATATATCAGCATCAGCTGGAGATGCTGTGGTGTGTGGCTACAGTGTGAAGCATGAGATGGACATGGTTAGGAAACATCTTGGCTACTGCCCACAGTTTGATGCACTGGACCCACTCCTTACAGTGCGGGAACATTTGGAGCTTTACAGTAGATTACATGGAGTACCAAGCATGCAGATAGATGAGGTAGAGTGCCTACTTTGTGATTTTACATGCACTTAATTTTACATTCATCCTTAATATTTTTATTGTAATCTTAATGTAAGTACTGTATTATATATAGGTTGTACTGTGTGTGTACTGTATATGCAGCAAACCCTTGATCTAGCGACTAACTATGATTCCACCCCTAAAAAGTTATAAAATGTTCTGTAAGGTACGTTTTGTGTATGCATATGCATGTACATAACACAAAAGAAGTGAATAACGCCCTAGAGATAATAGGCTAGCTACGTTTTTGTTCCTTATATAATTCCCGGTGAAACACAGCTGTGACGAATGTCAACCAAATTAGTAGCGCGAGCACAAAGATATTGCCAATTTTGTTCCTACATGATCTGACGGCTGAACGAGATCTAGATACTCAATGTACACAGAGGTGAGAGAAGAACGTTCGTCATATCTCTGAATCTACATTGTGCTCACACCAAGGTCGTCATTTTGTTCTAACATGACTTTGTGGTTAAATGAGCATCTAGGTAAACGGTTCGGCAGCAGACAGTACGGAATGTAAATGGGAACAGTATTTCATGGTTCCATCCGAATGAGCTGTACCAATTTTGTTATCAACAGTGTGCAGTGATGTACGTTGTGTTTATATAGCACAGTTAAAAATTATGTAATTATTAAATGTGTAAACCTTTTAAAAAATCTAAAGTTATTATGGCTAAAGTACATGCGTCTTGCCGGAACTAATATAAATCTTAATTACCATGTATTTTTAGCGAGCAGTGATGAGCGCATTGTATGTTTTGCTGTAAACTCTCGTGTTTCATACAAGGTATTTTTAATAAGATTTTTATTGCGTTCATCTTTACATTATTGTACATGTATTTATGTAGTCTGGTGAACATATATTTTATCTTTTTAAAATGCTGTTTCTTTGGTATAGTTTCCTTGCGAAGTATTGTACATTCTTTCGCTATTGACTGGCAAGCATGTTTTTAATCAGATATTATTATTTTTTCATTATTTTATCATAGTGGTCTTGAAAATATATTTTAATCAGTTTTATCACAAATTTTGTAAGAATTATTTACTTTTTATTGTAGGGGAGCAATGACGAAAAAAAACTATGCAGCACACTTCTAACATATGACAGTGTTGCACTCATAACCTAACTTGGCAAATGTACTCGGTATTACTCTGCAAATGCATGCTTCAAGTGCATTCCAGTTGAAACATTTTAAAGTTTTTTCGCCAATTTTTCTTAATTCAAAGCTGCAGCTTACCAATAAACGGTGACTGTAGAATGCTATTTTTTAAAGCTAACAACCATTTAAAATAACCATTATTTGCAACTTATTGCATTTTGCATCAATTTTTTACCATATAAAAATTTTAATTAACTTTTTTTATTATTATTATTATTATTATTATTACTACAGTTGCTGAGAATGATGATGTTTGATGTTAGATTGTGGTGTCATTAGATTGTGTCATTAGAGCGAGGTTCTACTGTGTACACATACCTGTACTATACACATAATATGCATGTGCCCTAACACCCTAATTTTACAAACGATCTTGGTTCCCCTTCATGTGTTCATGAGAACGAGTTGTATGTACGAGCCGAGACCACAAACCATTTGTTCATAACAAATGTCTAAGCTAGTAAAGATGATCATCAACTAGCTGTGGGAATAACAGGAAAGAGAAACATTTTTTTGAATTTTTCCAGCTACAAATTAAAAATACAGTATTTAGGCAAATTTTTAAAAATCTTTTAAAAGATAGTTACAAAATAACAAAACATCCTGAAAATGAATACCTATTCAACATGGTGCATCTATCAAACATATGTTTTTCCAGCACGTTTTTGTACGGTAAACTCCCGGTATATTGCGCCCCGATTGATTGTGGAATCTGGTATATCGTGGGTCCACGTCCCCAATCAAAAATTGATTGAATAATGAGTAAATGGTTGAGAGCCGATTAGGGTAATTTTGTGTCGTATTTTACAAACGGGCAGGAAAAATGCTAGGTATAGAAAATGTCTGCAATGAAATTCTAAACGAGAAGTGGGAAGTTGCATGACCTTCAGTAGTTTGCTTATTTCCCGGCTGCACACTTCTCGTGGTCGGGTGTGTTGTCAAGCAGAGACAAGTCATTGTTAACCGTGAGTTATTGAAGCTGTGTATTTACACTGTCAGTTTTGTTCGCTCATGGTACAATGTCATAGAAATGACAAACTCATTCTATAGCAGATAAACTGGAAATCATTCAGCGTGTGAAAACAAGTGAGATGAAAGTGAGCATAACACGTGAGTGCGGTATGCGGTTATGCAACAATGCGGGTAAAAGTTATGTCCCCCGACAGCCGTGTTATATAGGGAGTGTACTGTACTTAACGTGTCTATATCAATTGTCACAGTATTTAAATGAAAATAGCTGTGTGTTTAATTATTATTAAATGTGTCTCATTAATTCAAAATACATTCTTTTCCTGCTGGAAATGTCAACACAAGCAGTAATTTATGTATTATATTGTGTGCTGTAGGTTAGGCGCTGAAAATTTTATATTTCATCTTTTAACTTACAACACTAAAAATAAGTGTGAAGTGTGCTTCTAGGGCTTGGGACGCTATGAATAAATAAAAAATATGAAGTCTTCCCCCCCAATTCCTGGAGAGAAACTTTTAATTGAAGTGAAAGTTACTTTTTTTTTTAATGTAAATTGCTGTTAATGAGCATAAATGTTCAGATTGATTTAGAATTCATAGAATGTCTTGGCTAGATAGCATTTGTCATGTACTCATAGGCTGTGGCAGAGTAAAAGTGATGACATAATTTGTTACTTCAAATACAAAGGTGTGGTCTAAACTTGAAGAATATAACTGACATGGCATTCTTAATACAGTATGTAATAAGTTAGTTCTGTTGTCAGCAAAGTAATAACTGCCAAGAGCACTACATGTTCTTATCGACAATTCTTGCTACCTGATAGTGACCTGATTTAGTAGTGGACTTGCTTGTAAATAACAGTAGGTTTTGACAAAGTATTTTGTACTATACATTTCTATTTCATATTGTTTTTAGTTCTTACATACAAATGAAAATGCATAAAAGTGTTTTACCGTAATGTTCTTGTGTATGTTATCCCCTTCTAATCTGTTTGGTATTGACATTACTGCGCCACATTGCAGAAAGTAGTATTAAATATGTATTTTACTGCTTCTGTTCTTTTTCAGTCTTTTATTGTAGTATGTCAAAATTTGTTCATAATGATCCTCCACAGGTGGTGGATGAAGGCTTGAAGATGTTGCAGCTTGGAGCCTACGAACGAGTTCAGGCAGGAGATCTTTCAGGAGGCAACAAGCGCAAACTTTCTACAGCTATTGCTCTAATAGGCAACCCACCCCTTGTGTTTCTGGTGAGAGCCAACTTTACAAGTGATTACTAGAAATACTGTGAATCAGTTGTTCCATTTACAGTGGAACCTCATTAACACAAACTTGAAGGGACCTAAATTTTTGCAGTTTATAATATGTAATGAGGTTTGTATTAACAGGTGTGTACAAAAAGTTCTGAATGTATAGCTTAAGAATGTTTAGTCCCAAAATACAAGCTTTCATAGTACCACCATGGCTTTTTTAAAGACTGAATTTGATATTGACATTGTTTTATGTGTAAGGAAACCTTTTTATTGAGCAATGAAGTTAATAATTGCTCATCTAAATCTAAGGGGAAAGAAAACCACTTTGTATTAACAGGGTTTGTATTAATGAGGTTCCACTATAAATGAAATCAAAATTCTCTTGAGCAGAGCACTTACGAGTTAGCTGATTTTATTTAACTACCTCCCCCCCCCCCCCATCCAATTTTTTCCATCAATAACTACTTTTTTTTTATTATTATTATTATTAGTTAAAAAATCTTGCACATACAGTACTTTGATAAAGACCTGAACATTTTGTGGTTATACAAAATTAAAGTAATTCGTTAGTTTTTCAATTTACGGTTCACTACATACATACAGTCATTTCATATTCTTTGTATTAGTTTTGTATTGTGACTTCTTGGATAAGCTTTATAAGTTGTGAATTTGAAGTGTGAAAATAGATTGGTTGGTTGATTTAATGGATAATTCACTCACGACTAGATTCAGTTTCTTGACGTACTCCATTGCAAAACTGAATGACTGTCAAAGAAAACTAAACAAATAAAAGAAAACCATAAAATAAGCAGAATATGCTTAGTCAGCAAGATACATACACAACTTGAAATTCCGAGATGGAATCGGGTCAAATAAAAACAAGGAACAAACAGACAATAAATGAAAATAATAACAAATAAAATAAAATCCAAGTAACATGCAACACAACGATGAGACGAAACAACAAACACAGTAGATATCAGACACGAACAGAAAAATAACAAAAGAACACAACAAGTAGATGAGACAAAACGTAACAGATATCAGACATATACAGACAAGACGTTTCGGGAACTGGAATCTGTTCCCGTCATCAGGTAGACACACAGGGTTCAGGAACACGAGTGCGACTGATACGTCGTAACACTGTCTGTCTGGAAAACTACTGTGTTTTGTTTCATCTCTTCATTGTGTCGTTTGTCTTGTGTGTATATGTCTGATATCTGTTGCGTTTTGTCTCGTCTACTAGTTGTGTTCTTTTGTTATTTTTCTTTTCGTGTCTGATATCTACTATGTTTGTTGTTTCGTCTCATCGTTGTGTCGCATGTTATTTGGTTTTTTTATTTTATTTTTTATTAATTTCATTTATTTCCTGTTTGTTCGTGGTTTTGATTTGACCCGATTCCATCTTGGAATTTCATGTTGTGTATGTATCATTGCTGACTAAGCATACTCTGCTTATTTTATGGTTTTATTTTATTTGTGTAGTTTTCTTTGACAGTCATTCAGTTTTGCAATGGAGTACGTCCAAGAAACTGAATCTAGTCATGAACTCCCATTGCACAGTTCTTTCAAAGATCATAATTCACTCACCATGTACTAGATATTATTATTAACTTTCCGTCTACTGTACTGTGTTTATGGCCAATATAAAGACTATAGATGTGTAATTTTGAGCCTGCATGAATACATGGTGCTTCACAAGTTTATTTGTCCTTTAAAAATCACGCTGGTGTTTCTATCCATGTCTTAACTGATTTGTAGATTGCAGTGAAATTTTACTTAGCTGGCTCAAAACATTTTACACGCATATTATTACATTTGATTTTACATCCACATCTCCTCCTAAATCCCAATGGAGGAAAATATGTTTATCTTCCTTTTTCTCTTACCTTCCCTGTCTTGTGAGCTGAATGTATAAAATTCTCCCCCACTCCCCCCTTTTCCCCTTCTTTAGTAATGCAGTAAACATCACTGCCACTAAAACTTTTTTTGCCATAAGGGTGTGTACACACTGGTGAGCAGAACGGTTTGCGAATAGCTCGTGAGCCGCTCGCAATATGTTCGCGGTAAAATTAGTTTCAACGAACCTCCAGCGATCCACTGGACAACCAAACCATCAAAGAGCCTACAATGAGTGGATGATAGTCTACTGATAGTAAGGAAGGTTCGCGAGCACTGTCCAAACACACGAACATGCAGCGAGCGTGTTCAAACTAGCGCTGCGAATCCCTTCGTGTTTGACAAAAAAAACCCACTTCCTTTGGATCGTTGCGAGCGATTTGTATGGTGCTTGGGACAGCGTACAAACTGGAGAGCATACTACTCATGAGTGGTTGACGAACCGCTCAGCTCGCAAGTGTGTACGCAGCCTAACAGGTACATCAACTTCGTTCATAATTCTTGCGATGTTGTGCTAAGTTTTTGTTGACCCTGGTTTGTTAGGATGAACCCACAAGTGGCATGGACCCGAAAGCTCGCAGATTCTTGTGGTCGTGCGTGCAGAATGTGATTGCAAGTGGCCGCTCTGTTGTGCTGACGTCACACAGCATGGAGGAGTGCGAGGCTTTGTGCACTAGAGTCACAGTCATGGTGAACGGCACATTCAAGTGTCTTGGCAGCACACAGCATCTTAAATCTAAGTATGTTGGCAGTATCACTTCTTAGTTCTTAGCTTACAAGAAGAGCACATTTGTAACAGTTTTTTTTCTTGTTAATTTATCAAGTATGGCAAAGTCTGTAGAATCTAAGATTTAGGTTATCAATTTCCTTATGGCAGCTATGCATGTGGCCTTATTTATTAACAACTAAGGTGAGTGGTTCAAATTCATCTTCATTATTCACAGTGAATATTAGTGTAGACTATTTGTAACTAAATGAGCACTTTTCATAGTTAATTGAATAGCTTAGCTGTAGCTTCTTACAAAAGTTGAAGAATCTACTTTGTTTTGAAAGTGTTGGTCCACAGCAGAAGGGTTTTGATTCTGTTGAATTCAATTTCGTCACATTTGTTCCTAACCTTGGGCTTGTTGGTGGAGACCATTGTCTACCTGTGGCTGGTGTTGAAGTAATAGTTGCTCATACATGACGTACTTAACTTTGACAAGGTATGGTGGTGGATACATGCTGACGGTGAGGTGTAACCTAGACAACCGCCCAGCAGTATTAGCTTACATCTCAGAGCACCTTCCTCAGGCTGAACTGAAGGAGGAACATTACAACCAGTTGCGGTATGAGCTTCCCCAAGAATCGCTGGTGCTCTCCCAGGTATTCTGCGACATGGAGCTGGCAAAGCAGGACGGTCTGCTGTTGGATTATTCTTTGTCGCAGACAACGCTTGAAGAGGTGAGTTTTTTTCATTAAGCTCTATCTGATATTAAATATTAGCGAGAACCTAACGTCTTGTTGACAAAAGTCATTAGAAATTTAACTAACGGCTCAGAAAGTCATGACCATGAAGAAAAGTGGTTATGGCCTGTTTTAAGAAACCATTTCAGTGTACGCAGGCCAAGGGGCTAGCAAGGGCAGTAAGCCCGTGACGTCGCCACAAATCCATAGGAATAAGCATTGCGTGACCACAGACTCATGAACTATTTTATTAATTTAGTGATCTAGTGTTTTGCATGTATTCTTTTCCACAGGGTCATTGATTGTGTATGTCTAGTGTTTCTTTTTTCAAAGTGGTCATGACGAATATCCAAACCGCCGACCGGAAATGTTCTGAGGTTTAGTCAACTCATATTGAACATTTAAAACCATAATTAATGTGTTTTAAGGGATTTCAGTGACCGAGTCAATATGTAACCTGTTTCTGCAATGTATAATTCATTTTGTGCCATTTTTCTACATTTTACGTAACAATTCATTTAAAATACAATTTCTGGAATGGTAGAGAACAGTCATGTGTGTGGCGCCGGAAGTGAAAATCCCGGCGATAGGCCATGAGCCATCAGCGGCCATGTTCCTCCACGCAGTTCGTTGCAGGCTTCTGGCGAGGTAAGACGCTGTCCGTGTATGCTCCAACATTGTTTCACTGAAGTAGGTTACTAAAGTTATTTAATACTCCAGGTCATAATTTTTTGTACACGTTTTCGCCATGTATTCCCCCGGCAAGTGCCACTCCGCTATATTTTATCATTATTACAGTAAATAGTACTTTAATTTAAAACTGTGTGTGCATTTTGATCATGCTACGTGGCTACGGACTTTGTAGTCGGCAGTCATCCGCACGTCGATGAAGATTATTCAGTGTTTTTAATTGTCAGTTGTGTCAGGGTATGTTTGTATTATTCAGCAATGTAATTAGTATGTATAATTTTCATGCATCTGTTAATATTTTACATTTGGTTTTGTGAAGCCACATGCTCATCACCAACGTGCCATTACCATCATTGTAGAGTGAACAAAGGGACATTGTACTTTCATTCATACATTTACATACATCATTTTGCATATGGTTCACGTAAGTTGCGTCTCACTTCTCGCATGTCACCACATTCATCAGTGAGTACCACTATCATCATTGTGCCAACCATCACTAGATCATTGCGTACCTCTGGGATAGGTTCGACTATACGATTGCATAGTTGGGAACAGCAGCATACATCCATCATCCATGCCCACTTCCCAAGCAAAACTGTGGTCCATCACAGTGGCCATCGGTTCTCTGCTCCATAGGGAGCTGCATTTTCAAATGCCGTGGGAGCACCTCGCACAACCCCGCATTCAACATTTACAGCATATGTAGAGGCGAGCACGGTTTCCTTCCACCACCACACATTGGACTGACGTATCGTAAAATTCATTCCGGCACTCTGTATTCAATACATAATAAATCAATGTGCAAAGAGATAATATTGTTTTCATGCTATTCGACCCTATCATATAATTGTGCTCATGTCAAATAAGTAAAACTAAACCATCACCACGCCTAGAACGAGACAATCACTAGGCATGTGACCAGAACACCCATCCCCTGGGGTAATAAGTCTCAAAGTGTGATACTGGGGACTATTGCTGGCACCCACCCTCATTGCCATCAATTCAGTCTATAAATCAGTCCGTCTTGTACTAACAGTGTCAAGTGTGCAGAGGGATTTAGGAAAACCATGGAAAACATATCTGGATGGCAAGAACAGGAATTGAACATACTGTGACGCGTCCTTGCGTCTGCTGCGTGTTGCTGTGGTCTATTGTTATTGTTGTCACTTGCGTTGAGGTTATGTTTCGCTGACGTGCTCCGGATAGCTCAGTTTAGTCATTAAAGGGAGATGGAAACTATTATTATGGTATTGCAAATTAGACTCACGTAATAAGGCAACTGTTTGTTTATTTTTTAATTTTACCTTTTACATTTTTTTGCTTGCTTCATGAATATTGTACAACTGACGGTTTGGTCAACACACAAATAAACGGGAAAATGGTCAGATGTCCGGCGTTACCATGCCCGAACAAACGAAATAAATACGAACCACTTGTTCGTTGCGACCGAAAGACAAACTGCTCTACAACACCGCAAGCACCTCGGGCCAGCGCCCGGCACAAACGTTTTGCCACTCACCTCCACTCGGGCCCGCGCCCGGCACAAACTGTTCTACCACTCACGACCGCTTCGGGTCCGCGCCCGGCACAAACATACTTTGATATATGTCGGTACATACCAATAAATTTCTATTTTCTACATAGTAAATATTGCTGTAGCTATCGTCATCTTGCTATGTATCAAAGCATTAAGTTGTTATGCTTAGTGTGAATGCCATTTTTTGCGATCATATTTATGTCGCGTGGTTTCGTACAAAGTTTGCTTTTAATGATTAGCTTATCTATATAAAATGTTAATTGTGTGTTCTGCATCTGATTTGTAAGATTTATATTCACTCTTACTGTGGTGGTATCGTTCCCCATGTATTGCTGCAGAAGTGGTTGTACTGGCCTCCCCTTGCTATATTAGCGTCCAGATACTGTATAAACTTACAAATTCTCATCAATGTTCCGGCCTCAGTGGTGAGCTACACTCTTATCTCAGGGGTTCTACGTGGTATCGAAGAGTGGATGCGTCTGAACAGTAGTCAAACACGTGGTTGAAACAACAGCCCATTTTTTTATCATTATCGCACTTACATCGTTACAGACACTCTTTCACACCATCATAAAATAAACTGTAAATTAATTGAACCAAACAAAACAAAAATTAAAGAAAACTAGCACATGCTGAACTAAAACATAACCTCTGACTGTAACCGATAGTAAGCCTGCCACGCGGTTGATATCACCTCAAGTTTCATTAATATATTAATGCTAAATCATAATAATAGTTGTTAAAAGGTCTTTTCACCACCTTCTATCACAGCCCCATGGCTCTCATCCACGCATTGCGGCTAACTTATCCCTCACAGCGTGCCAAGTTCGCACAACGCGACACACGTCTGTCTCCCTGGACCGTACAGAACCAAGTGACCAGCATCGGTGACCGCAATGGCATCCAAAGATGTCATGGCGGCTTACATTCCAGTAAAATGTTCTAGAACATTCTAGGAAAGTCAGATAACCAGTCTGGATACGAATTAAATAAACTTAAACTAAAGTTTCAGAAAAATTGGCAAAATTCCACTGAGCACAAAGATGTATCACACTATGTTACTGGATGATTATTACAATAAAAAAAAATATTAAAGGTTTGGCATCAGACATAGCCGTCAGTACGCCTTGCAGTACACTCTGTGAACCCCTATTGATGTCGTCCCCGCGGCACCACGGCCGGGCTGACTGAACTCATTTACATATCTTAAAATTAAACACCAAGAACTTTCTAACTGCTGTAATTTAAAAACATTAATTTCTCGTAAAATATCTAAGGGTCCAAAATTACTTAAAGATTTATGCTGTTTCAAAAAAGTCTACACAAGACATATTTATTTAAAATTTACGTGTCGTCAGAAAACTGAGAACTCGGAATAATTCTAACTTAAAGCTTACGAACACACTATTTGACATTAAAATATTACAATAAAACACTAATCAATAGCAATTCCATCCATATGCGATTTTCTCTTACTGTACTGTTTTGCCAGGCCAACAGTGGTTTTACATTTAGAGAGTGGGTTTTATAGGTGATTTCCTGTTCAGCAAAATTATAACATTTAAATTAATTAACAAAAAAACTTTTCTTAAACAATCATTAAGCTTAAAATAGCAAATACTGAAGTCTTACTAAAACAATATTTCTGAAACTTACAATTGCACAACAACGAGCAATTTAATTATCTACACGCAATAGACTTGCATAGACTAAAGTTGGGTGACCAGGCAACACACTGGGGCTTTTGTGTTTAACAAAGGCATCATATCCACTACACTATTAATCAACTCTAGGCTGACCAGCTCTTGGTTCTGAAGTGTCAGTAACACTGGCTAGCATAATTTATGCAAAAATAAACACCAACAGGGACTCAAAGCAAAAATCATAGAAAACATACAACTGACTTAATATCGAAAATGTATACCCCAAGAGTAGGCTAGTCGCATCACATTACGCTACTACAAAAAAAACTAAACAATCAGTTACAGAATGTCAGAGAACCAAGGAATTTAAATTGACATACCGTAATGTACAAGTTTTATAACTGTTGATTCACATTTGACAGAAAAGATTCTATAGCTGAACATATTAGCAGTTAAAAATGTGTAAATGATAAGAATAAATATAAGAATAAATATATGCACTAGTAGTCCTTCGGATAGGAAAATCCAGAGGTCTGTTTTTGAAAACATAAAACTAGTACTATAAACACTAAATGTCAAAAATGTAAGCACATGCCAAAAACATAATATTATGTTTTTATGTTAGGCTTGTGAACTTGAATTGTTGAGGACCATTTTATAAACTTATGTTGTAAACACCAAGTTAAACTAATTAGTTACCTGGAAAATGTGACAATTTAGAAGAAAACTTAAGTTAACTTGAAAATGAAAGTGCAAGGTGGTTAAACTGCTGCAAATTAATTTTTTGTAAGCAAGGAACTAAATGTTATGTTATTTGAGACATTGTTTTTTAATGTCTTCAATTTATTTTCTGGAGACAAAATAATGAAACTCTTAAGTTTATAAATGTGATTTTTGCTTTCCTATTAGGCTATAAACTTATTGGAAAAGTGTTTAATTGTATGTAATTCAACCAAACATGCTATTCTCAAAATTACACAATAACAATTTAATGTTAGGCCAAATTAAAATAACCTCAATTTTTCATCCAGAATTTTGGGAAAAGTGATACCATTTTTAAGGAAATATAACCACTTTATTCATGTTCCTACCTATTACGTATTTACAAACATTCACTATTTAAATTAACCATTTTCGTGGATATATGCCATTCCAGGCAAATGTTGCTGAGTCACAGAAACCCTACAATGAAACTGAGAGAAAAGTCAGTATCACATTTTTTTACCAAATATATGAGATACATTCAATTCTAGAAAGGAATATAGTCTGTGTTTAAAGAAAGGTGACAATATCAAAAGTACAATATTGAGCAGTACACGGCTTCAATGAATCCCAAAGGCTGATGGCCTTTACTATTCAGCTCCCTAAAGTCTTCCTAAAGGCTCAGTAAACATATTCCAAATGCGGGCCAAGTCTAAACCGTGTCAACTAACAAACTATAGCAGGTTAGTGAGCAAAGGATTGGAGCATTCTCGAGCAAAGAAAACGGACACATATCTGGTTTCAAACACGTGTATTACCAACTCAATTTCACTGTTCATAAAACTTACAGTTCACAAATACAGGCTCACAAAACAATATATTGTAAGAGAATCTCCGGCGATAATCCAGTCATCTTATGCAGGTCGCAAAAAGTCCTTTTTGAAACACAACTAATGTAGACATATACACAGCAACCCATATTGCATTACTTTCTTTCCCATTCGACTCGCAAACGTCACACTCCAAACATGCATCCGTCGTACAGCTACACAACTCGTTGAGCACTCTATTCAATATAGGTAATAACACTCGTGATCCTAATGCTTATTTCGCTTAGTTAGTTCCTACCTGCACGCCTCAGAAGAACTATATGGCATTCGTAGCTTTTATCCAAAGCACCTCATACCCTCACACAGGCATTTAAATGTCCTGTTGCATTCTCTTCCTGGGTTTCCCAAAACGCTGAATCAGCAAAAGCAGAAATATAGTGTCGTGGCGATATGTGGCTTACTCACCGAGGTTCCAATGGGCCCAAACAGACGAACACGCACTCACCATATGCTGAGGAAGAAACCTCCACCCACTAACCTGCTAGGCCGGTCTGCCGACTATTGTATATCCACATCGGTCAACACCGCCAAACACTCAAACACACCAAGCCGGTGTCGTCTGCCCATGGCAACACTCACTCACTACCTGGAGCAGTAGGTCTTAACAGCTCGACATTCAACCCGAGAGTGCCCTCTTCGCCACATGCGCTTCCACACTGCAGCTCGCCCGACCCCTCCTTCTACCTGCAGCGCCCCTGCCGGCAGCCAATGGGACCAAACCCCCCTCACCCCCCCAGGCCTTCCCTTTCATGGCCAGTGGAGTGGCAGGTCCGGCAGGAAAGAGAAGGCTATAGCACCGTCAACTGGGGCAAAACTCCTCGGGGAGGTGGCCAAAGCCAACCTCCATTCTAAGTACAAGGGCGAGAACCAGAAGCCCTAACCTAAAGAGAAAGCACTAAACCCATGAAAGACCCGTTAATAAACAAGGGAAACCACTCAATATAACAAATGAATATCCAAAAAACTTGACGCGATCCCACTGTGCTAGATGTGCGGGAGTTGCAAGTAAGATTGCTGAATGCGAGCAGTGTGTGTATCTAGAAGACCTTTGAGGTAAAGAGCATGAAACATTGGTGTGGTTCTTCTAGAGTAGGTGGTGATAGAGTTATCCTCGACTCAGCGAGTGACTACTGAGTGAGCCAACAAGTACGAACTCTACTTGCTAGCACAGGGTGTCATCTTTTACATAAACAGAGGGCAAGGCATATACCACTCGCCTTGTATTAGATATCAAGGTTGGTACACAGGTTAATCTCATGAAAGGAGAAAATAAGGTAATTCCGTTTCATGGGGTGTTTATATTCATTAACACAAGTTACAATACTTGTCACAGCATGATGAATACAACATTAGTTTTGGTACATGGTCCACAATCAGGGTTAGATGTCAATAATAATTTGATGACGTACATTTTAGCACTGGGGTCTCAATATGAGATACGACAACAGGGTACAACAATAACAATGATACGACAACTTAGAAAGACAGTAATAAGCCCACAGGACATATTATGATGCATACACTTCTACGTGGCACTCTGGGCCGTTCAAATATTGGGCGAAATTAAGGCCTTACTCGTGGCCGAAACTGGGAGCGATCATCTTTTTGATCCCGAGAGGTTTGCAACAACATTCAATAGCCTCTTACTTTAGGCGCTGCGCCATCGACAATACTGGATTAACAAGCTAGGCTGGGTTACTGCTAAATATGCGGCGATCTCTCTGATCCCAAGGAAGTTTACTACATTCTGTATCTTCCAATAACTTTACGAGGCAGCAAAGTGCATACCAACACTTTATAACTGACATAGCTTAGGGTCTATTCCCCTTTACGCGCGCGGCGCGGAAGCTGGGTGACAAAACCTTCTCCTTCCAGTCTCTCAGCGGGTGAGGTAGGTAAGGGCATGGAACAGGAAGGTGGAGGTCTCCCTTGGCAAGAAGTCGGTCTGGGGTTGGTGAGGGTCTCCCTTCGCAAGAAGTCGCCTCGGATGCAATCGGTAGGACTCCCTTCGCAAGAAGTCGACTACCAGGGAGGGTTGAAGGTCTCCATTTGCAAGAAGTCCTTCGGGAAGGGGTTTGAGAGACGGGAACTCAGAGGAGCTGCCAACGAACTCTCGCGGGGGTGCCAGGCTGACCCGGCCCGAAGGCCGAGCCACTGACGACTCCTATCTGGGCGCAGCGCCCGCTTTATATACCCCTGGGAAGGGTTGAAGTACCGTTAGCAAAATGGCCACTCGGCCGCTCGAGGCTGTCTGCATCTGCAGGTGTGCCACACTCACACTTAGGAAATACTCTCTCGTGGCACAAATTTACTCTGCTATACAAACAAACTTCCTGACTTGAATTATAAATGTGCGCATTGCCGTTTAACATTATAATTAATACACAGAAACACTTACATAATAATAAAACACAATTTTAAGCATTAACAAACAGTACAATTTATATTTACGTGCGTATTTCCCGTGATCGCTGTTTAGTGCACATTTACAGAGTCCGTGCACGGGATTGGCACCACTGGTAAGGCACTCGACCGTATTTGTAAACAAACACTTGTACAGGTTATATATAAATATTACAAAGGTAGTGAAACATGGAAAATAAACACTGGATAAACACTTGGACGTAAGTAAATACTGTTTCACAATTAAAGCTTTGTCTTCCACTCTTACATGCTAGAATATTATTGTTACGTGAAAATAAACGGCAATCGGCAAACTGCAAAGGTGCGGGTGAATACTACTGCTCTTAGGCCTAATAGTTAAGTGTTAAAATTCGGGGGGCGAGCATTAACGTATTTTATAAGAGGATGTGACGGCATCGCGTCAAACTAAACCAGGTGTTTTAAAAATAGCCTCAAAATTTAACAAGGAAAACACAGACACTGGAATTACTATAAACACAGGCGTCACAGCAAATATAACACAGGTAAAGTAGGAGACTTTCTTCAACAACAACATATATGACTTTTGAAGAAATGAAATTGAGATCCTTCTGCAGGTACATGTGCAGACAGAGAAATTCCGGTACACTAATCGTAACATAAGAAAAATCAAGGGTCTCAAATAGGAAAATGCCTACATTAGACTTCAGATTTTACGAGCCTTGGATTCAACAAAGGTAGCAATTTTACATATACACTCTCGGAAACCCTAAAAAAATGACTATGAAAAAATTGTATGAAATTATATTAAAAATTATTAAAAATATAAATTTCTTAACTCATGGTAAAATGCTAAAATACAAAACAAAATTGGTGAAAATTTGTTAAATAATGTAGCAGTGACGGAAAATGGTCTACCACTGCCTATGCCAAGCTGGCCTTCTCGCAGCCATTACACGTATTAGGGCCTAAATGGTGGCTATACTACAGTCACATCCTTCCAACGCATGCACAAGCCGTCTTACGGTGGACTTTCTCTACATCACCATGTATTTTATCTCTCACCTCATGCAGCAGTAAATGTCCACTATAGTTTAGATCCTTACACGACCCCAGTCAATATTAGTTCAAAATTAATTTAAACATTGTGTTTATTAAATGTAAATTTCACATTACTGGAAAGGATGATGACTGCAGTACCTATGAGCCATGCCATGGCTATGACGGTTTTTAGAAATAGGTAAATTAGATGTTCGTGAGTTGCGTACTCCCAGAACTCCTAATTTATTTTTACGCAACATGCTGGCTGTGATAGTGATTCTTTTTAACCACTTCTAAATGTAATTTTTACTATTTTGGTAAAGAAGTCACAAAATAGCATTTTTGTTTATTTGAACACCAGTACGTATATGCTGTAGTGATGCTATCTATCACTATCAACCATCTTGTGAATGTTCGTACAGTTGCGCCACCTTCATGTACAATCATTTGTACAGATTTTAACAATAAATATAATAGAACATGTCTAGGGACAGTTATGACTATATTTTAGTTAAAACTGAAGTTATATAAAGCAGTGAAATGAATGAGTACATCTGTTTTTCCTTCTTATGCTGGTGAAATAGTTACATATGGACATTGTGCGGGCTAGTAATGTATGCATCATCGTGTGAAAATTTGTTTCGGTGTCAACTGGAGACTGTAGCTACCGTCACGTTCTGTGGTAGTTAGTATTTTGTTTTTAGATTGTGTACAGTACTACAGTTTTTTAATTCAGTAGAATTCTCAAACATGTGCTTTATATGTAAAGTATTCAGTTCCTGTATACATATTGTATGTGGAGAATACAGTACTGTACATGCTCAATGTGGTTGTTACAGGTGTTCATGAGATTCGCAAAAGAGCAGATCACTGATGAAAACACCAAACCAGGATTACGTCGGCATTGTGCTGCATGCTGCAGCACATGTAAGTAAATTTCTTAAAAATAAGGTAGCAATTGCACGGGTTCTTTAACTTGATGAAATTGATCTGTTTCTTCTCGCTTTTAAATTCAGAGAATCTGTTGAACAATCAGTATAATTTGAAAGAATATTAGCTAACAGAGCAATGAAGGAATGGATATCATTGCCATCTGTATTCAGTGCAGTACTTGGATACCTGATACTGCAGGCATTTGTGGAAGTAATTGTACACAAACAACAGGCTTAAGAAGAAGGAGACATGATAGAATGCAGATTTTCATTTAGATTTTGTATTGTGAGTAATGAGTGGTTGGAGCAGCTCTTATTCCCAACAAACCAGGCTGTCTCCCACTACACCTATAAAATTTCATTTCCAAGGCTAACCACAGCTAATAAATGTTGAGGGCAGGACACAAATATTGGATTAAAGTTATAACCAAGTTAACATTTTAATACATGTTGGACATTTATTTCAGGTTTTGGATGTTGCTTCAGACCAACAGCTGTAGAGCAGTAAGTTACCTCTAACAGCTGAAATATGTTATGGAGTGATGAAGAGTAATTCGCTTTTCTGTGTTGTGTTGTATCTTCCACGTTGTATTTACTACTGTATGCCATCTTTTCTTTCTTGCATCAAATGGACTTTATTCCTGCACAATACTCACACATGATTTCTTGTTACTTGGAAATTGTTTTTATAATCTTTTGAACAGTATAAAAGAGAATATTGTTGATCTAGTGAAATAATTTAACCTTGTTAAGATCATAGATTAAGGAATTAGTTTTTATTCCATTCAAAGTATTTATTGAATTAGTGTTGTATTATTGGCTACTTAAATGTTTTAAAATACCTACTTAAAAAAATATTTACTTATTTATATAGATGTATCTTTATATGTACTGTATATATTTATACAAAGTACATAAATACTATAGTGAGTATTTCAAGGGAGGATGAAAGTGATGGCAATCTGAGAGGTTCTGTACACCATCTTAAACAACTGTAGGTAGTATTAATGTAATAATGTACTGTATAGTATGTATACACACATTAAGTATTATAAAAGTACAGTTTTGTTATGTTTTGCATGCTATACCTTCCTGAATTTGTATAGGAGCCTATTATAACTCAGAAAGCTGCTTCGGGCTTGCTGTGAAGTTTTTTTTTTTTTTTTTTTTTTTTTTTTGTCTTGTCTTGTAAACAGTGTTAATCAGGATAAACTGTATGTACCAGGTTCTGTAGTTCTAAGGTTAAATTCTAGGGTCCGTTAAAAATTAAGGGATACTGTAAATGGATTAGGTAAGTAACAGTAGTGAAATCTACCAATAACACCTTCAAATGCCTGAATTGCAGCTCCATCCAAAGATGAGTTTCGACGTGAATATTATGTGGTTAATACTTTCATATACTGTATAAATAAATTTTGCAGCTTATATGGTTGATGTATATAACTTGTAAAGTTGTACTGCTAACATATAGAAATGTCTGCATTATAGAATACACAGCTTGAAATGTATATGGAAATACTGTAATAATCTGTGATGTCAGAGGCATTTGGCACGCACAAGGATGCACAGAATACTATTGGCTGCGAGCTAAGCTGGCTCTAATAACACAAAACTATCATGAAACTTACATGTTAGGATTGAAAATAATGAGCTTGCTTTTGGGGCTGTCATATTAAGTGTTATTGTAGAATGTTAATGAAACAACACTAAAGTATACAATCAAACAAAATAGTTATTGTTCAAATCAGTCTGTACCAAATCATATTTTGAAAATACATACTGCAGTGCTATGTTACAGCACAGTATTTTAGACGTTATCAAAACCAACCCTTGTTTTTTGTAAGGTGCCTTGAGGAGCATCTGTATTGTATTTAGATTATGTAGGTGACATTGTCAGACAGCAGTATTTTTAATGTATAGAAGTGTTTTTTACAATATATAGTAAATAATTCACTATTGTATTATGAATTAAATTATATGATTATGTTACTTCACTGGTACACATGTCTTTAAATTAGATAAATGTGAATAGATACTACAATACCAAATGCAGTTATGCTATTTGTGAGTGCTGTATTAATAAAGTTACTTAAATTTTTATAAGTGAGGTTGAAAGCAATGTTCTTGTCAGCTGGTTTTTGTTTCTTTTTAGCCACTCCAAGAACATTGCATTGTGATGAGTACAGTATTGTATAGCTATGTTTCTGTGATGAATAGGTACACTGGCCATTCTGTTTCAAGTTGCTGCTGCACAGAATATCACTGTTAACTAATGTGCTTTATACCAGAAATGTTAAAACTGAGGCCTGACAAGATATGTGTCAATGGTCCTACTGTACTCGTACGTAAACAAGAATTCTTGTATGTTTGGTAATCATATTACCGCCTGGCTGTCGATCAATATTCTTTCCTCACTTACTGACGAAGAAAACATCACGGTCAACAAAGCAAAATAGAAGGCTTGGGGAAATTAAAAGGCAATGCAGCAGTTATCTCTGTCTAAAGGAAGAAAATGTAAACAGATGCTCTCGCTGTGTCTGCGAGTTAAATCAAGTTTACGCATACAACAAAGAAAATCGGTGCCCTCATTCCTAATTCTGTGACATTTCTGTGACTTCTGCGACCAGCAGACACCCTGTTATTGTGAACAAAAATATGTTACTGTAAAGTCTCATTTTTGTTTGATATTATAAAAACATGTTTGCAATATGTTCCGCTGTAGACTGAAATGAAACATGGTACTCTCCCTCCCCCACCAACAATTATATCCTTGCATATTGGACCTTGAGCTGCAATGGCCATAGTGTCAGATCTATTTGAGACTGATGAAAGCACAGTTCATTCTTGTAGTGGTATTCTGTGCAGCAGCCTCTCCGTGTGCCTTAGTAGGGTTAAACGTACAAACCAGTATTGATGTACATGCTCAAATAAAGTTTTGCATGTATGTATGAAGTAACCTTAGGAAATATGTATATATTATATGCACATAGAATGAAAGTACAGTGAATCCCTCTTAAGATGTTTCATGCTTAATATGTTATATAATTTTGCACCATGTCCATAAGCACATGTGTAATCTAACTCTTTTAAGAAGTTTGCCTGGTTAGTAAGCATTATTTCTTTATGTTGCACTACAAACATCTTAACATGGTTGTACTGCAGTAATGCAAGGATATTTATACTATGTATTTAAGTAGAGAGAGGAACGTTGAGATTCCTCATGTTATCAGCTAGTTTTGTCTGGACCTGAACGGCAAACCAATCAATCGGTGTGGAAGCTTTGAATAATACATTACAGTTAGGATCCAAGAATTTGTTTTTTGTGTGGTACCCAAGCCAGAAATTGGAATGGGCATGAGTGTATCATGATGCAGATATATTCCTTGATGGAATGCACTGACTAAACATAATAATGACTCAGTCAAAGAACAACTGAACACACCTAATTTCACTGCTTGATGAAAGGAACAGGCACCACAAACTTAGTAGCACACATGGTGTAAGGTGGCTCACTTATAAAGTATGTATTCAAGTTATGTGACATCGAATTTTTGAATTGCTAGTGTTGTTATTTTCTGAGGGAACAAATAATATAAACTACTCCGAATTGTTTCAGGGCAGTTAAACAGTATTGGAATTTTCACCATAAATGGTTCACTTAAATCTCTACTGTGGTTTAAAGGGGTGTAGTACATATGTTAACATAAACATTTTGTCTTATTATTTTCGGGAAGTCAGTAGAGAAAAACTAAGTAATACAATACCTAAACGATGCAGTATTGTTAACTATGAGTGAATTATTTGCTGAAATTATTCATTTCTTGTTGGTAGCAAAATGCTTAACATTAAGACTCCAACATGAGATATTAGATTATTCTTCTGATTTGCATTTCCGTGGTCAAACATAATTATTATGACGACAAAATTGACAAGATACCTAGGATAGACTTTTTCGGTGCGTTTGCAATATCGGACAGTAATTTAGTTTACCACTGAACAGCCTGTTAAAATCCCAACACTGATTATTTTTGTCAATTCAGCAGTGAAGTACTTGATAGTGATAGAATATGCAAAACTTTATTTGAGCAATGTATTCTTGATACGGTACATAAAAAACACATTCACATTTAATTTATAAATTGTGGTAGTGAATGTTCCCAGTATGGTACATGTATTTGCGGCAGTTGTCATATTTACTAAGCTTGTGCTGTGATGTGATTGTGATATTTTATGGTAAGGTTTGAATTTTGTGTCAGACAGAGTAGTTATAGCAGCAATGTAGGTTACATAGTAAATTATTGTTGTTCTTTGTGTGTGATAATTGTTTGCATTAATGTTGTCAATTATGATATGGTTTTTACTGAATGCAAGCCAGTGAGAAAAGGAAGTGTAGAAATTAAATAGCAGATGTTTTTTGGACACAATTAAGTACTGTTACAGATGTGTGTTGAGTATGTACGTACATTCATAGTAACATTCTGTGTGTCTGTTCAAACAACGTAGCAGTATGCAATACAGATACAGCAGGAGCCTGTTAGTACAATGTTTTCCTGGTTGTAGTATTACTTCATTTGGTCCCTAAACTTCTGTAATGGTCAATAACCGTCCTGTAATGTTTTCGGATTTATAAAGGATACATTTTTTGGGTCTCTACAGAATTGTTTGAACAAGGTTCTACCATACTGTATTACGAGTGGTTCTTATTATTTAAGCCTCTACACTGTTATTCCAGATGTAAGTGCTACAAATGTTATATGGATGCAATTGAATGTTTGTTTTTGTGTCCTTCACATTGCATATTTATTGACCCAAACCAAAGTTTCCTTTACAAAATAACATTGTACAAGTAGCCTGCTGTTTTCACTGGCTTGTACTAGGTTTCAAGGTGGCTTTAAAGTAGACATTTGTTGTGATTAGTTTTATATTTTGTTTCAGATGTGTATGTTAAAAATTTTCTGTTGCGTGCATAACGTGTCTGAAGAATTACTGTTATCACTTCTGCTGTTTTGTGCAGAAAATACATATTTTTAAGCAGTTTAAATTTTTGATGTTTTTGTACGTCTATTAGATCCGACATACTGTCTTTTAAAGAAACAGTGAAATCTCATTACAAAGTACTTGAAGGGAACTAAAAATTGTATACTTAAGATTGAAAATACTTTAAACCCCTGTTACTAAATTAAAAACACTTTCTAGGAGTTTGGAATTATGTACTTTATAATGAAGTACTTGATACTGAGATTTCGCTGTGGTTACTTCAACCATCACCTAACTTGACACACAAAATCCCAATATATATATATATATATATATATATATATATATATATATTAAAAAAAATAATAATAAACACTCCTTCAACACTTGCTAATAAAATCTGTAATCCTACTTTTGAAACATAATTGTGGTAACTTTTAATTATTAATTATTCCTATTTTGAACATTCTGAGTATACAATGCAAGCGTGTTTACAGTGCAGTCAAGCTGCTTCCAAACTTACTTTTTCCCTCATGATGTTCAACACGTTCTTGCTTAATTAACTAAGATTAATCTTGAGAGAAGCAATTGCAGATCTTGGCTTAAGGGATTCAGCTTCATCTTCCAATGTCTTAGCACACATTTCAGTTGCTATCTTCAGGGTAGAAGAAGCACTAAACTATTAAGGTTTTGTAGAATGTATGGCTTATGTGATGGCTCCACGTGTCGGTTGGTAGGAAGTTGCACGGAGGAGGATGTGCTGTTTGTTAACAGAACATTGTGTAAACTCCTTATAGATTTTAAGCTCTTAGTTTTTTCTTTCACTGTTGATAAAAAAAAACTCATACTGTATCCCATTCACAATAAACTGAGCACTTTTGAAATCAATGTTCGAAAAATCAGACTGTTACTGCGAGAAAACCAGCACAAATATTAGTTTGCTGGCTCCCAGTAAAGATGGATGTGTATTTGGAGATATAATTTTGAATTATAACTTCTTATTACATGAACAGTGTTTTAATTTGTGGAAGCTGAAGGGCTAATATTACCGCAAATGAACTTGATGATGAGCTAGAAAAGAATGTTGATTTCATACTTTTAGCACCGAGCCGATTTGTGGGCTATTCTGTTCTTGTAAGGAATTGGAGATTTTTGGTTTTCTGCTGTATCCTTGTGTTGATATCCTTGGTTTTCTGTTACAATTTTCAGGTAGGTATTTACTTGAAGGGCTATTGATAAGTGATTTAATTATTTCTTGAGGTCAGCTTCTTCGCAGATGTTTTCACAGGGTGTCTACTAGGTCAATAAAGTCCCGAAAAAGTCACGATTTGTGAAAAAGGTCACGCAAGTCCCACAATAGTCACTAATTTGTAGTATATTTTGGTATAAGTCACGAAAATTATTTTCTGGTGTTTGATTCTTGTTGAATAATTTGTCAAACGTGCATCTTTACACTACTAGTAATTCTTGTGCACTGTGCAAGTAAAATAAATAGTTTGTGTATTAATCATGGTCATCTTCATAAAGACAAATATAGGTATATATTGATTACACATTTTAAAATTGAATATGCTTTGCACTATCAGTAGTTGGAGGAAACATAATGAAAATTGTCGGATGTGTTGCACTTGTTAAAAAAAATTATTAAATAATTCTGTTTGAACAGATTTTCAAGAAAAGTCACTAAATTTTACTTTTACAATCTGGTAGACACCCTGTTTCAGTCCTGTTAACCAAACTGCAAATTACATACTGCTTGCTTCTGTATTAGTTATTGTGAACTGTACTGTCGATAACTATCTGAATGTGTTGATTTCAGTAGGTTTTTTTTTTTTTTTTTAACTTCTGTTGAGAACTATGTGTTTGGGTAGGTGCTGTTTTGAGTGCTCCAAGAAGTGTGTATGTTTGTCTTTGCATTCACTATTGATTACAGAAGTGACATCAATGTGTCCTTGGCAGTTTATAGTTTGTACTGGGTGGTATTGTTTTCTTTTCAATTTCAGCCATGGAAGTGTTAACTAAGATAGGAGACAGAAGCATAGTAACCCATTACATTTTTTATATCTGTCCCTTGAATGAGAAAATAGAAGAAACACAGTATCCTGTAACCTTTACAGCATTTCTGCTGAAGTTATCTCCCTCTAAGGTGTTGTGTAGAAGTTTGTGGGTTTCCGACATTGGTCACCACTTCAATAATAAGAGAGCCCACATACAAACCGACTAGATTATCTTCTGATTTGAGACAAATTTGCTACAGGATTTCACAATAAAATAAGCTGAGTTTTGCATGTCCGCCAGGAACAAATCAGTTTGTTTAAGAAATCTGACCAACACCTCGAGTGCAACTTGAATGACTTAACACTTGCCTACCACAGCCCGCCGAAATGAGAGGCTGTGGGAGGATTAAAATACCATGTAACACCAAGAGAGGAGAGAGAATTAGTTACAACCCTTTGGTGAAAAGAAGATGACAGGACGTGCCTAAAGTCACACGCAGTTGATTGCAAGCCCTAACAAAGTAGATTCCACAATCACTGTAGACATGTGATCATCCTCGACGAGTACTTATAGGCAGCGATGAACACATCAGTGGACAGATCTGAAGCCAATTCCACAAGAACAGCCTTTGTGGCAAAACATGCAAAGACACACATGTACGCCTTCAGCACCACTGCGTTTCAAACCCTAGCAGCCTTGATATAAAAAGGGCCTGCATAATCAACTCCAGCTGTTGTGAATGGCTTTACCTGCTGAATACGCACAGCAGGGAGATTACCCATCAGTGGCACAGTTGTAGATGGCCTACCTTTAAAGCACTTTACACACCAATGGACACAGCTGGTAATGGCTCCGTTATCTGCTAGGACCAAGAACTTCTCTGAGCAGTTAGGCAGTAGAGCAGGATACTTGTGGTCAAATGGCAAGTCGGTGTTTGGAAGCCTTCCAGCCACGTGAATCAATGAATTGCACTAGTTTTCAAATCTGGTGGGAGGGGCATATATTCTTCTTCAAAGCAGTTAAGTCATCTAAGCAGCTTGAACATGCAGAAGCTAGAACCGCATTGCTGCCTTCAACTCACCACAACCTATATTCCTGTCTATAACATGAACTGCAGAAGGAATGTGGCAGTTTTTAATAAAATGAAGTACTTAGGATGTTATTTGCAGAAGCTGCTAATTCTTAACAATAATGTGTCCAGATCATTGGATGATGTAATGTTCTCAACACTGTGGCCCTTCTCTCCGGCAAGACAGAATCAGACAGAAGAACAGGATCAGAACTGTCTGTGCATTTGTCACCAAATAGCCACTGCTCAGGCGGTGACTTCAACCATGAGGGAACAGTGTCGCCCTTCTTTCTTTCTCTATGAGAGACATCAAAATTAACTTCTCATATTGCTTCTGCTGGCCACCTACAAACTTTTGACTCTGCCACGTCAAATTGCCGAGCAGCATATTTTGTAACCGACAGTTTAAACCTAACTGTCTAAAAACTAGTAGACAAAGTTTTTAACCAATGTATTAATGTAAACACTGATTAACATTTTGAACAGGAATGTGGATAAGGACATACAAAAAGATTAGGGGTTTAGCAGCGACAGTTACTGCAAAGCCTGGGTTGAGG
>PNEQ01080009.1:0-12920 GCA_003012365.1 Medauroidea extradentata | reverse complement strand
TACGAGTAAATACGGTATTCTAGCAACATGGGACGAAATGGTTCATTTTGTTGTGTCACTGGGTTTGGTTTGAATGTTGTATGAATAAGTACCAGAAATAGCATTCCAGTGCAGTCCTAACACCTTTACAGTACAACCGTCACAATCTAGAGCAAATGGTTGCGGAATCTCAACGTCATCAACAGGTAGCCAATAAAGGAGTTCTTGCTTATTGCTCATGAACTTTCTCAACTTAGAACCCCTCTTGGCGAGATGTGAAATATGTTCCCTCTGAATTACCACGGCAGAGTCCACGGAATTTGATCCTGTCACATCTTCGTCAACATACACATCTGAGAGCAAAACATTATAGGCAACTGGGAAAGGGTTCTTCTCATGTGCCAACAGTTGGAGGGTACGAAGAACTAGGAAGGGTGCTGATGAAACATCATATGTTACAGTCTTCAATCTATAATCCTGAATAGGTTCACTTTTTACAAAAATGCCAAACAGTGCATTGATAATTTTGATGTGTGGCGTGGACACCTATCTGGCAATGCACATCTGCTTGACATCAGCAGTGAAAATGGCCTAATGTAGACAAAAATGCAACAGTAAGTCACAGACCTTGCTTTGAAGCTTTGGCCCTGACATCACCACATCATTCAGTGATACCCCTGTTGAAGTCTTGGCAGATGCATCAAATACACTCACAGATTTCTTGTGGAGCGCTCTGGCTTCACTACATAGTGATGAGGAACGTAGAATGACTCAGTGGAATGGATATGATTCTCTGCAATCTTTATTTGCCCCAGGGTCGAGTAGTCAAGTCACGAATTCAGAGTATCGCTCTTGTAGTGCAGGATATCCTTCAAGGCTTCTCTCAAGGTGAAGCAGCCTATTTACAGCTGAGGCTGGGTTATGCTCAATTCAGATTGAGGAGAGTGAAGTGGGTAGGGAGACACTACACCGCCCTTCCTTACTGCGGGCATGTGTTGAAGCAAACAGCTGTTCACAACGAACATCCTCGTTAGATATGTGTTTGACTGGAGGGAATTCCTCAGACTCCTAGAACTTCTTCAGTACATCCAGTGGCGAAGGTGAGGTGAGAAATGACACAGAGTGACCCTACATTGTGTGTGCAACATTCCATTTCAGCCTGACCCATTACAATCCACCCCAAGACAGAATTCAGTGTAACTGGTGATCCGTCAATCTTGCCATTCAGTCATAAGTTGAGACTAGAGGTCTGCACCAATCAACAATTCAACTAGGTAACTCAAAGTCAGGGTCAGCAAGCTGGAGATGAGATACCAACATACACACTTCAGCAGCGAGTTGGGTACTACGTACATGCAACCTTTATTTTTGCGAAGAAAGAAAAAAACATGATACAAAATCATCATACAGGACAAAAGACGTGGTGAATGGCAATTACATGCTATGAATCACGTAACCTCACGCCGTGTCGTTCACACACTCACATTCTATCTATTCAGATAAAATATAACCATCAACATTACTGTAGCACAATTTATATGTTCTTAGGTGAATTCACACAATCACAAGTTATGTGTATGAATAGTAAACACTGTCTATTTACATCCATGTAGCACAAAGCATGCGGAAACAAGTGCACATAAAATAAATCTCTTCAATACTGGCACACGAATCCAGCACCCGGAGAACCAAAATTTTTTGTTCGTTATATTACAACACTAATATCAGTACTATGCGAAATGTGCAAGGATGCATAATACTAATATAGATTGGTCGCAAGATTACTGAATAGCAAACTTACAACCATGACGATCACGAACCAACTAACCACAAGGCAGCCAACCCTTGCAGGCAACTATCGCATCACAGTTACCAACATAGCATCATCACTGCTACCAACATAGGACTTGATGAAGCCACTGTAGTCAGCAGTGTGGGAGATTCAGATTATGTCCAAGTTCAAATTACAATGTCAAAGTCATTTATATCAAAGAAACTTCACAAATATACACTATGTACACACACCAAGACTCCCTGTTATGCTAGCAGGCCCTTCGCGATACTTACCTGAGAAAATAAATTGTTATTTCCATGACAGACGAAGCAAGAAAGAATTTCCTGCCTCAACTCGTTTGCATTTGTGTTGGCTGAATTTGCTGGGTACGAAAGGCAATGCATTACTCTGAAGATTTTTGTTGGTGAGAGCATGAGAAGGTAGAGTCGTTCTTCTAGAGTGATCTGTACTAGAGCTCAACTTGAACCAGCGAGTGACTGCTGAATGAGCTATTAAGGAAGAACACCAGTGCAAGTACAGGGAGTCAATCTTTACATAAATAAGGAAAGGCTTATGTCACTCTCCTTATACTGATTATCAGAGGTTAGAATACAAGGTAGTTTTATGAAAGGAGACAAATGATCAATTAAATTTCACAGGATATATTCAAGCATTGAACAGGTTGATACACTTAGTACAGACAGTGATTTACATCATCTTCAAAACTCAATTCAAGAGGTTGCAATTAGTCTTCGGTCATACATAATTTGGTACAGATAGATGCTACAATGCTTACGACGACACTGATACAAAGATACGAAATTACAGCAAGGTGTATGCTGAAGAGTACGACTAATTCATTCGGGTACTTTGTGCCATGCAAAGCTACTGCATACAAATGAAATAAAGTCACATCTGGCCGTGACAATACTGGAACAAAAGTTTCGGCTCGGTCGTGGCCGAGGTGATCACCCTTGATTCCTGAGATTGCTACTATATTTCTATGGCCTCTCTGAATGAGACGGCACTGTGGGCCAACAACTAACTTACATGAAGAGATCATATGGTGATCACTCTTGATACCTCAGAAAGTTACAACATATCAGTGGCCTCTTACATGCTATGGCTCTACGGGCTGATGAAAGCACTTGACTAAATGACAGAGTCTTTACTGGAAGTGCGCAGCAAAACTTTATATTGTTAGCATGTAAGTTCGAGACAAGAGACAAAAGCGCGAAGGTGGGTCTCCATGCTTTTGTGAGGCTAAATCATGAACAAGCAGGCTTAACGATACTGTACCACTGAATTGACCTAACGACAACAGTAGTAGTACAAGAGCGATTGAAATGGGGTGGAAAGGTTTAGGTGGCAGGCTACTGCCACAACCCCGGAGTAGATGAAGAGTTTGGATGGAAGGAAATTTGTGTTTAGATGGTGAGCTGCCTCCACAACCCTTAGAAACAAGGGGGAGGAATGCCAGGCCGAGCCGAGCCGCTGACTACTGACTAACTTGGGCGAAACTGCAGTCTTTTATACCTGGTAGAAGTACCATTAGCAAAATGGCTGCTAGGCTGCACCACACACAATGAAATACTTCCTCGTGGCACAAATATACTCAACTGCATAAACAAATATCCCAACTGACATAAATAACATGCGTTTTTCCATTAAACACTATAATTAATACATAAAAATATTTATATCGCATTTAGACATATTTCAAATAATAAACAATACAATAAATATTTACGTGCATATTTCCAGTGATAATTTATTACTGCCCATTACAAAGTCCTGTGTACGGGATTAGTGACACTGGTGAATCGCACTGCCGTGTTTGTAAATAAACATTGGTAACAAAGTATGCAGGCAGCAATTATACATGGAAAATAACACTGGATAAAACTGGCACGTAAGTAAATAGTGTTTTACCAATAAAGACAGCGACCTGTAATTTTATATGGTAACACATTACACTGGCATAAAAATAAATGGCAATCGACAGTGGTGCGGGAGAAAGCTTAGTAGTTTTATGTTACAATAGGAAGATGTTTAAAATCGGGGACGAGTGTTAACATATTTTATAGTGTGACACCACGGCGTTGTGTCAAACTAACAGGTGCAGAACGAACATAAGTTTTCTGACTGTAGTAGGTCTTGGCCATCAGGTGTGTGTAGAGGGAGGGGAACGAAAGGAGCCATAACTTCTAAATGTAAACCAAAATATATTGGTACAGTAGAAGCCAATTTTATTTAAGGGGAAATTGTAATTCAGGGGAATGTAAGATAGGGGTTCTACTGTATAAGGAGAGAGAAAGGCTGCTAGGCAACTGTTTACATATTCAAATTAGAGAAATACAAGTACTCACATGGTACCATGGGGCTTGATAGTGACACACACAACAGACGGACGACACACATCCAGCACGTTTCGCCACAAAGGTGGCTTCCTCGCGCAAAGAGTAGACAGGTACTACAGGATGGCAAGCGGTAATTAGTTAACCTAGTGGCCAGGAAGCAAACTAGCAAACGCAGTAGATTTCCTAAATCACTACAGGTGAATGCTAGGATGGTTCTTTGAACAGGTCCTGGTCAACTCCCGTCACTCTTTTGCCCTTGTACCTCTACCAAGGTCTTGTGCTGTTCGACGGCATGTAAAATGACCAAATAAAATAAAACTTTCATTTCTTTTGAGCAATGTGAGTGACAGTTCTGTGTACAATAACAACCTCCTGCTTGCATGTAGTCCTCCCAGTTAAAGTTAGTCATTACTGTCTTTCAAAAAGTTGAATTTTGGCTGTGATATAGTTGGAAAATGAACTATGGAATTTCAGAACTCTTTATCTTATGTTTTAGTAGCAAAATTATTTTACAATAACAACTGTGTGGCAAATACTGCTCTGTATGTTGCCTCTTTTTTATTTCAATGTTGTATAAATGTAATAAAACATAAGATTTTTCAAGCCATAAAAGAAAAACATGAATAGGGGGGGAAAGTTGTGATAAATTTATACTGGTAATAGGAAAACAATTAAGCACTTTGCTAAGAAATAATATTGTTAGTAAATATTTGTATTACATACTTTCACATTTCATACTGTGACTGTTTTACAATAACAAAAGAGAAGGTGGGAAACAGCCGCTACAGTATTAGTAACTAAAATCTGTAATGGAATCATACTTGCAGATAGGAAAACACAAAAAACAGATGGACAGCAAATTTTTTTTGGGCAGTTGCACTGTCACAACATTTTGCTGGCCAAGCCGAAGCTGGATTGTTATGACTGTGCAACCGTCCGAAAAATGTCTCTTCCATCGGTTTCTTTTTCTTCTCCTACCTGCCAGTATGATTCTATAAGTGCTGGTGCATCTCTGTTTGCATGTTTTACGACATAACAGGTAAGGTAGTATTGATAACTTAAATTTTTTTTTCAGCCTGGCATTTCTAAGACTTGGGTTATCTTATTTAAATGCACATCTTATGTTAAGGTCAACACCGGGCTTATAAAAAAAAATTTCCGAGCGATCAACCTTTATGGTTTAATATAATTACCGTAATTCTCAATTTAGTTCGAACTTACTTCCGTGCAACACAGTGAATTACAGATACAGTACCTAGTAATAATTTTGCTATTTCGAGTAGTCATAATACAAATTAACCTTATATTTCTCATCAACACAAATGCATGCCATAACACTGTGACTTTCTTAAGTGTTTCTTAGTTACTTACACAGATTCTTATTCGTACACTTTTTTTATACCAAGTCAAATACTATGTTGCACAAGACTCCACTTCAGCAAAATTAAATCGAAAACCATTATCTGAAGACTGGTATTTAAATGGTGACTGCCTATTACCAGTATTGTTACACACTGCACTGCTGTTCTCCCTTTCACTGTCTTCTTCACTGGTAAAGTTAAACCTGAAGTTGTCACCAGATTTATCAAACAGCTTCGCTGAACTCTGCTTCACAAACCGTGAATTTTTACATGCTGATTTTGAGTCAAACTTCACACGTAAGGATGCTGAAATAAAACCAATGTCATGTGTAACTCGGTGAAAACAAGTCAAGAGAGAATAAATGCAAAAATATGTAGGTAGATGTATATGCAACTGCGAGTATATAAACAACTAAACATGCCACAGGATGCAATCCTTAATGCTCACATTCCATTTACTGCAGTTCATTTACTGTATCAAATTAATGTACAGTAGAATCTCGATTTAACAAAATGCCACGAGACCCGAAAATGTTTACTGTAAATTGATGTTTGGTTAAATCAGACTTCAAATTTTTTCACACACACACCCCCGCCTAAAAAAATCATCTGACATGTTTCGTCAGAATTTAAGGTAACTTTAAAAAAGTCTGTTGGCTTAAAACAATAACAAAACACATTTAACAGGTAAGCCACAACCATAAAAAAAAGAAAAATATCTGCAAAAAAACTTCCAGTAGAACACTCGGCGACTGTGCACATGGTCTGTCAGGCCGCCCGTACGCCACCAACACGGTGAGAAATGGCAGTCGAGCCGCCAATCTTTCCGTCTCTCTCTCACCCGCTCCACCAACAAATTTCAGGAAATTAAAATGAAAAATTGTAAATAAAACTGCAACAAAAACTTAATTAAAAGTTTGCGAGACAATGGTAAAATAATTATTAAATACGCGCATCGGTGGCCATTGTAGCTTGTAGGCAGCCACACTTGTGAAACAACTTGGTCTGCTTGCTAAAATTACTTTGCACTCAAGCGTTTTTTTTTTTTTTTTGCATCAGAGAGAGAAATTATTTACGTTTACGGTAGTACAGTATATTCATTGCAAAAAGTTTGCATAAATATAACTACGTATTTTTTTTTAAATTTGCTGGTTTTATCATTGGATGCAACAGTAAATAATCACGCAGGACACCACTGCATTCTATCGGTAATAGAATTTATCAATAGAGCACGCTGCACGCGAAGCACGAGCTGTGAATTAGATCCTGTGCTGTCCACTGCCACGCTGTACAGACTGGATACCTAGACGCTCATTCACTCGCCAGTCATTAGCATAAGGATATAGGCGTGCACTTGTGACGCAACACAGCATTGCTCGCTCGGCCGAAACCGCGCCCGCTTATTTCAGTCACTCCCGCAGCCGAAGTTTTCAACAAATTCTAACTTTTTCGTTTCTCGGCGGATAGTTTAAACTTACCTACGGAGAAATAAGTATGTACTGCAGAAAATATAATAGACTTACATTACACTTAACATTCAATTTTATCAAAGTCACTTAGTTATTTAATACATTTTTTTTTTTTATTTTTTGAAGGTTCCTAAAAATCCTTTAGTTAAATCGCAGTTATTCCAGAATTCGTTAAATTGGGGGCCTACTGTAAATAGAAACCATACATTACACACTGTTGTATGCTAATGATAAACTTGTAAAACTTTACTACACCCTCTACATAAAAAAAAAAAAAAAGCACTGCTTAGGAATCATCTGTCAAAGTTTGTCAATTAAACTCAGTTCCAGAATGTATCTACTAAGCATCCACGACAACTGCAACTACATACATATCTGCAACTGAAATACATACTTTAAATACCCTAAATGTTCTGTGGAGGGTGAAGTATTTTCTACAAGTTTATGATTATCATACGTTAGTGTGCAAAGGGACACTATATAATATAATGTAGTTGCAATGGTGTTACGGAATGTTTTGTTCTCTTTTTTCTCTATGTTGTGCGTAATAGTTATCATGATTATTTGTAATGATAATGTTAACTACCATACAGCGATATTGTTGACTTTTTTTTACCTCACCTATACACACCAATATGTTAATTTCAGTGTTTTTCAGCACTAATTTTAATTTGATCTCTCTACCTCACTCGTTACAGCACAATTTTATTATTTATTCCATCTAATTAATAGTTATGCATTTCCTGACAACTGTATCCCTTTAGCTGTGAGATTTTCACACTGCCCTGGACCAATGGCCCTTAAATTTTAGTGTGATTCTTGGAATCGCTCCTTGTTAGATCTTCCACACTGACAAGATGGTGCGACAGGACCTTATTCATGAAACCTGGACCATCATGCTAAAGTTAGATAGGTCACCTTGGGAGAGGTGATAGTTCGAGAAAATATATTTAAAGGTTTTTACCATCTTAACAAGAGGCATATTTTGCAAATAATTAGCGACTTACTGGAGTGTACTTGAAGAAGTCAGTGACACAGTTCGTAAGCTGTTCCAGTAGTTTGTAGACTACTCCCACAGAAATCTGTTTTATCATCAATTTTGTAATTTAACAGTCTTATTTTGTTAGCTGGAACAGGTGTTTTGTGCACTAAAACTTTTGCATGATGCCTAAAGAGCGTACTGAATTTTCAGATCTGACTAGTAGTAATTAGATTATTATTAGGACTGCCATCTTGTGCGTAATTTACAGCATCACTAGCCACTAACATTTTAGACATGTTAAACACCATCCACAGGTCTGAGATTTCAAGACTTTCATGAATTAAATCATTGTTAATCTGAGATTAAGTTAATGCTTAAGTTTTCAACAAAATTACCAAAATTACAAATTGTGTTATTTTTACTTTAAAATGAGCAACACCCACGTTCACTTAGGAGTAAATGTTTGTCAAAGTGAAGTAAAACTTAATTATTGTGAGGCTGTAGTAAAATTTTTCTTTAATTATGTTGAGAATATCATCTGATGAGTTTTTTTTTTCTCAGAGTTTTCATGAAAAATTATGAACCTCTATTTTCTTCTTCTTAGTTTTGAATTAAATTCTCAAAGTATCAGCAATTTTAATATTCAGTTCTTAATTTTGTAGATTGCAATGTTCATATGTGATCTATAAAGCCCCTGGAACATTTCAGTGAAAAAGCTGGTATCAAGGTCTTACCTAAACTTAACACACACAGCTCACACTAAGGCCGGTATTCCTAAACGTTTGTATAAGGGTTTAGGTGCAGCATATGTCATGCCTAGACCTTATCTGTATTCCTAAACGTTTGTATAAGGGTTTAGGGTTAGGGCATTGCTTATTCAGGACTAATCTGTGACTTTTCCTTGTCCCAATATAACTACGTATGCGCAGTACACTTAGCCCTACAGACGGCTGCGTACGTTACAACGTATTTTACCGCTTGATGGACGAATATCGTTTTTAATAATAAAAAGAGAAAACAAAAACATTCTAATCCTACAGAAAATGAAACTTTGTGGCAGCAGGAATACTAAATAATAACTCACTAGCATTTTAAAAGCCCAAATAATCCAAAATCAACGAATTTGTAGTTTTAAAAGCTTTGCAGTAAATATATATTTTATTGGTCGTTCTTACTAAAGTGATTGAGTAGCTCAGGCGCTAATGTGTCTGTCCGCTAATGATTTTATTTGGGTTCGAATCCCGGTCACTCCAAATTTTTTTTTTACTTTTTTATATATTATGTATCACAATAAGGTAAAATTGAAATTAATGTTTATTTCCATAAATATAGTTTCTAAGCATTAAACTGACTCAAAAATATAAAAATAACATAAATGTATAATGAACCATTAATGAATAGAAATTTTTCCTCCTGTGAATTGTAGTCAACATGTAGGAATATCACGTCTAGTGTACGGAATATAATGACTTGACTTTTTTTTTTTGTTCTTTAAATGCTTACAAATAGAATGAATAATGGACGTACGAACAATAGGCACCTTTTGTAAACCGGCCTACTTAGAAACTATGCAATTACAATTGTTACAAACTGTTATATGCTGTTGATTTAAACAAATGTTTGTAAAATACGATACTAACATTCAGAAGTTCTGACTATGTTTTTATTTACAAACATTCCAATATTTTTTAATTAATTTCCGAAATAAAATTTTTACAAGCAAAATAAAACGAATTTCGTTTATATTTTTTTCCTTAAATAACTTGTATTTAATCTGCGTTACGTCATATTAAATAAAAGTTTCAGAAATAATTAAATGTGTTCACGATATATTCACCTACGAAAAAAAAAAAATCAAAAATCTGTAACGGGACGTTTCCAAAACAGCTAGCAAGCTATAAATAATTTGTAAAAATATCTCCATTCTCGTGCCATTGTAATTAAAAATTTAGTTAAATATATTTAAAAAAATTTACAGATTCATAAAAGTCTAATTCAAAAAATCGTTTGTACGACGGAAAATCTGCTCGCTAGTTCTGTCACTTGTGCATAGAGACGAGAGAACATTTAATAGACGTGCAAATGCTGCTCTTAACTTAATAATTTTTTCGGTATTTTGTAAGGAAAATCTCAAGGTAAGTGATCACATTTAAAAATTACAGTTTTATTTTTAAAGTAAATACACTTGTACACTAATCACCGAATGGTATGTGCATATATCGAGAAAGTACAAGCTTAACTAATAAGACTACTTTCCTTAATTTGGTGCAAATAAACCAAAAAATTTCACATTGATCATGTAGATGTAAATGTTATAAAATATTTCTTTGTTTCTTCATGTGATTCTGTCTTCTAACATAGTGAACCTACAACAATTTAAACTAATTAAAACAAAGTTTGAAAAATTAAGTTTTTAATTTTACATTTTCTTAGAGTCGGCGTAGATGTTATAGGAGAAAATAATAATTCATGACATGAAATCTTGGGAAATAGAGTATGTTTAGTATTATTAACGTTGAAACGCCAAATTACATTGAATACACAATTTCCTTGTAAGTTGTGCGGGATAATTGTTTTATTTTAATGAGGCTATAGCTTATGAAATACATGTCAAAAATATGTCCTAAAAATTTTCTACAAAGTGAGTTATTGTGGTAGTAATATTAACCAGAAAATAACTACAAAAATTTATTTATTAAAATATAAAGCATTATAACAAGTGCTGAAACAATTAAAGACCAAATAGCCTATTTTATTAAAGGAAGAAAAAATATTAAGTCAATTTTAAACTATTACCCATTTCACGTAATCATTGAAATTACATTTTCAACTTACCTCATCATAAATTTCTCCACGCGGTACTAATAAAAAATTGTCTGAATCATCCTGTGTTAAAAACTGAAAATGATATATTAAAAACACCTTAATATCATACATATGTACCGAGTTTGGTGATTTCCAAATGCATGGTTAGTGTAGATAACTCATGTGATCAAGAAAACTTAAGATACTCACATTACCAGCATTTTGATAGGCTAATGTAAACAACGTCTCTCTTAAAAAAATTAGTTTTGTTTATCTCATGAAGGTAAAACGTTTTAAATGACCGCCATTATGAAAATATGAACTAAGTACATATAAGTCTAATCAACTTTCTCTACTGTAATATATTTTTATCAAGTTTGATTACATTAGCTCCGTATGTTCGATTTTTTAATGTGGAGGAGAAATTGAGAAATACACAAACGGACAATAGAAAGTAGACTTAAAGAAAAAGAAGAAAAATCTTCGAGGTCCTGCATACGTGTGCACGTCATTGTGGTAGCCGTTTTCCCATGTTTCCGAGAGGTGCGCCGAGATTCGGGCGTCACCAGATAATTCGAAAACTGCTCAACGCACATGAGTGATGTCTGCTTAAGAATATTATTCAAAGATTACTATACATGTGTATACCGATTTCTGGTTCAACAGTAATCATTAAAGCATATTGTAAAGCGGCTAAAATGGAAAAAATGGGTGTTTTAGCGGTGCTTTTCGAGCATTGAAATCTTGCGACAGAATCTTCTATAGGGTGCAGATGTATACAACTCACCTTTATCGTCAAAATTACAGTTATGTCTCGTAGAGGTGAGTTTCGGTGTAAAGACAGAACGCCAGTTAGTTACTTGCGCCTATAGGCTAGGGTAATGAGTGATGTGCATGCTTTCTCGAACTTCAGTTTCCGCATTTGTAGATCTCGAACGCGCAAAAGACGTCCACGTAGATACCAATTTATAAAAAAAATAACTTACTTTTTTTACTTTGCACAAGAGATTGTAACTTTATTTTTAATACTTAAATTTTGAAAGATATATAACATATATTTTAATCAATATTACTATATTTATGATTTCTTCTAGTTTTAAACAATTTAAAATGCAATACATTACTTTTTAAATGTAAAAAATTAACGTATTTTTGTTAAATAGCTGTTGAAAGTCACTGCTACTTGTTTTATAAAAAAGCACTGCCCAGCGTCGCCTTCATTTATTTATAACCGCACACAGGACGGCAAATAATAATCCGTGACTTATCCGATACCTTCAGAACGTTTAGGAATACGGTTGCAAGATAGGACACAACCCTTGCGCTTCTGTGTCCCGAGATGGTAGCACATTATTCTTGTAGAAACGGGTAAACCGTACATTACCGCTTGCCTGCCGAAAATCGTATTTAACAATACGAAAGTCGGCAAACACAAGAAAATGGTACTTAAAATAAAACTTTATGATGGCGAGAATGTTAAGTGATAAGCTACAAGCTTTTAAAAAACTTAAAACTAGTAATAAATAAGAAAATTAATATATTGTAGACAGTTTGCTAAATGCAGGCTTTAGTATAAAATTTATGCGCTGTACAGATATCAGTGTAGTTGGCTCAGGTGGCAAGGCGCTCGGTCGATAAGCTGATCACTTGGGTTCAAATCCCGGCTGATCCAAAGTTTTTTTTATTTTCTTTATATTACACAGAATATTATTAGTGGTAGTGCAATTACTTTAATTTTATGAAATATCGTTTCTACACATTAAAATAACAAGATATTCTACCGTTGCGATGTTACAATCAACTATTTGTAAAGAGTTTTCGCTGTAAATAACATACAAAACATGTAAAAATTATTTTTTGAATGTTTTACGTTCTGTGAGAAATTTTTTTTACTTTTTTTTTTTTGCTAACATTAAAATAAGAAATATTGTTTCTAGAACACGGTCGTAGAAGAACATGTCTGGACACTTGCCTATCTAACAATGTATTTCGCTTGACCCCCTTGTTGTTTGGCTGTAGTTCGTCAAGTTACCGAGAATGTCGTACTTTTTGGCGCTGTTTTCCGGGCGGTCGGACTCAAACTCCGTCCACTTTTTTCCATTGTTAAATTTATAAAGTAAATAAAGATTGCTAGAGCCTTTTCTTAAATTTGTGAGCGAAGAAAGCATTTCATAAATTGATAAAAAATAC
>PNEQ01080008.1:28941-40942 GCA_003012365.1 Medauroidea extradentata | reverse complement strand
GGGTCATGGAAGCTCTGGTGCAAAGTGCAAAGAACAAACACTCATTTAATACATAGATTATACTAAATAAACAAAAATAATTTATAACATGAATACTTTAAGCCAAAGACATCACCGCTGTATGCCTTGGAAGCAAGCATATCAACAAAACAATGAAAATTTACTAAAGCCTTTAACATAGCAAACGCTATGTTACAGCGATGATATTATGATTATCGGAATGCTGCAAACGAGCTCGTGGATAGTTTAAAATTGCTTAAACCTTTTCAGAGGGCATTAACGATTCTCACAAAAACTATATTACTAGCATTATCGAAGGACTACGTAAAATCGGCCAAATTTTATATTACATCGAGCTGATATTTTTGCAGAATTACATAAATAGCAGATATTATCCTAGACGCAGGGTATTGGTTTTTGTCTTGAACGATCTTTTTCAAGCCGACTTGTTGAAATGTTCCAATATGCTCGATTCAATAAAGGATTTAATTATATGTTGACTGTAATTAATTCAATTAATAGTTGTAGTAAGTTTGCCTCGGCCGTGACTTTGGAAAACAAAACAGGGAATTCAGTCTTTCGGGGCATGGCCACTATTCTATGCAGTCAAATAGCCCAGAATCTCTTACCAGCTGACCTTGAAATATATTTTTTTTATCCCGAATTCAATGTGCGAATGAAAAGGCATAAGATAAATCAGAATGCAAAAAGTACAGGCATGAAGAGCGTGATAGTGTAACGTTTTTATAAATCGCTGAAGAATCGTATGTATTAAGGCTTCTCAGCGCAGGGTAATTATATGTGGTTAGATATTTTACCTTCGCTAATATGTGAATACAATCATTCGTTTCACCAAACAATTAAAATGCGACCTGTTGACATACGTGTATACATTTCAAAAGAAATTTGACCCATGTAAATTACAAGCACACATTAGCGATAAATTACACTTTTCTAGACATAAAGGAGTATTTATGCATGGTTTTCTCTATCATGGAGCAACAAATTATACAAAGTTGTTAAAATTCGTCTCTTTGAACCCCGAATAAACAAAGTTGTAAAAATTCGTCAATATGAACCCCAACTTATTACCTAGAAGATATGAATGGTAATTTAATTAACGGTGCATTCTATTCTCACGAGATCCAGTCCATAAAGTACCCGGACGTATTTATGGTACAAAAGATCTTAAAACGAAGAGGCAACAAGCTATTAGTAAGTTGGAACGATAATGGGCCTTAATTAAGTAGTTGATCTTGATGTGATCTATTATAAAAGAGTAGTAAATTTTGTACTACTTGCAGATTGCCAGAAAATGTACGAACGTTATGTGTGTGTATGACTTTGTAATTGTACAGTTTGTTGCAATACATTTTTTAATTACTTTTGATTGGTTTTCTTATTTAAGTACTGTCAGCATTCCAAAGTATAAGTAAAGTGAGACTGAACTGGTTGCCACATCAGGTATAAAAATAAAGAAATAACCATTCCAAGAAGTTTAAGGGAAAAAAACTTATTTAAAATCTGCTTTAACTCAGAAAACTGCTTGGCATACATATGGCTATAAATTAAGTTTAAACACATAACTAAAAAAAACATTGCATAACATTACTGTACTCATGCGAATAAAAGTAAAATCATTTAGGCATAGATATGCGTAAACAAAAAAATTATAAGTATTAGAAAATATAAGCACCACCACATACTCACACAAAAAACTGTTATATATACACTATTTAAAACCAGCACCAAGAAGAGTGCTCTAGTAGCTCAGTCGACTAGGGTACATGTCTAGTAATACAAGAATTTTAACTTGATGAAAAAAATAATTCATAAGGATTATTATCCATATACAAACTCAAGCAACTTCTCTCTTAACAGTAAACAGTGAAACTAATGCAACCTAGCAGATAACTATGTAAACAAACATGGCGAATGCCAACTACAGCGCAACCTAGTACACGACGAAGAAAACAAAGTGCGACATCAGCCCCGCCTACCTGCCAACTATGAAAACATGTCACAGGGCACGAACCTAGAAAACAAGTGACTGTCGAAAAGTGTGATGTCACAAGCAGACAATTGAAACAAACATGGCTGCTGTGTAGCAGCCAATGAGCGGGGAATAGAAGGACAGTTGATAAAACATCTAAATTTAAAAATAAAACTCAAAAATGAAAAATCAGAATCAAAATCCAAAAAACCACTTTCGTGATGTCATCCAAGATGGAAGCACCTCAGCACCTCACCGCGAATCCTGTGTCCTGGAACCTACATTATCTTACTACTCTTGTGTTTCCATCGTATGGCACAGATCAGTGTTTGTATCGACCACTTTAAAGTTGCATGCAGGTAACTGAAATGACATTGCCCAGCCATAGAAGTTGTTGGCGTCTAAGTACTGCAAGAATGTGGTTAGCTTGCTGGATCATATGTGTATGTTGCAGAGATGCTTTCTGCTGCTTGAAGATTGGTGCACTGTGCCACGCCACCTCGTATTATCTCCTCGATGAACATGTGCATGGCATTGTGAATAAAGAGCTCTATCTTTGGAAACATGGCTTCGAAAGCTTAACCTGTTGTGCTGAGGTAATGTGTGGAGACCAATTAGTATGTTTCCAAACACAGGCCTCACAAGTTTTCAGAGAGACCACTGAATATGTACACGTCCGTATGCAAGTATAGGTCAGCATACTTTCCCAAAGACATACAACAGAAATATTGCCAAAAAGTCTGGTCTAAGTGTAACCTCCACCGCTTATGACAGAGTCGCTAATATAGTCTGTCTCACGAAATAATTTCATTTTTTGACAGTTTTGAAGGCTGTCATGTGCACCAATTTCTACAGGAAATCACTTTTAATATTGATAAATTGCACAGGTTGAGACTCAACCAAGTGCATTTGAAGGCAGACAGAACTCTTTCTAGTTCGCCATGTTGTTCATGGAATATCAGGGAAAATACAATTCCTACTAAAAAGTAGCAGTTTAATCATGACGGAGAAATTTAGAGTTGTTAGTAAGAAGTAGACAGAGTCAAGTACTCTGCCAGAGAAGCCAGGCTTCGAGCCATAAGCCTGTAAGTATACTCAAACTGGATAGAGAAATGATAGCCCAACATATTAGAAAACAGTAATATTTTCTCAACTGAGTATAGGAAATGAAGATTTCTTTGTTGTTGTAAAGAATCCGCCTTGCAGCAAAACTTTCATCATAAGCACTTGTAAATGTATTCATGCAGTTGCATAAGATATCATAGTTAAATATTTGTGCTGTTTAATCTGTTATCAGTTCTATGCTGTTTTTATTTGTATTTGCTAGCACAAGTTATATTAATTTTAATGCAAAAAAGTGTAATAATTGAATCAAACATTTACTAATAATAATATTGAATGTATATTACGATTATTTATTTCCATGAAGTTTTTCTGCATGCTGTACTTACATTTTATTTCACATCTATCTGTCCAGACAAATGACAACTTCAAGGCTGCTTCACAGCCAGCATCTCGCCACCGAGACAACGCTATCACCATGTAATACAAGCCACAGGAAGTGCCGTAAGTTCTTGAAACTTTGTTCTCAAAGTGCCGTTGTCGTGGTAGTAGTACGTACTGGCTTGCTACTGTACACTGTTTCTGCTGAAGTCAACCCCCTGCAGACATAAAAAAAAAACATCATCTTTCTTCTGCTTTTCTGCCGCTTCAGGTCATGTTCAGCTTACTTCTGTCCTTCGTTGGCCGTTTTGAACATCCACATGCGATCTAACAGCCGTGCCCTGAACCGTTTTTAACCGACTTAAAAAAGCGATTGTTATAGTTTAGGTTGTATGTTTTATATTTTTTAAATGCTCAGAACTCCGTCATTTTAAAAATCCGATTAGGAAAATTATTTTCTTGTTGAAAGGAGAAATTTACAAGTAGGTCCCATTTTAATTTTATCGGCCCTGGGCTTTGGATATTAAAGATTCACCAGGGTACTCATCAACATCGATTATGAGTGAGCGAGAGATTTTCGTCAGAGTTTAACATCAAGGTCTTTAGCGCTGGTGAGGGGTGACATGAGGCGAGTTTGGAACGACACCAGAATGGAAGGTCGAGGGAAACGGGAGAAAACCCGCCGGCCGATCAGTGGCTTCGTCGGGCACGATTCGTTCATGCGAAAATCCGGAGACCGACTCCGCCGAGAAAAATTGAATACGAATTGTATAGTAATGTTAGATATTAGAAGGTTTGTGACAATCCAAGACTAGGTAGGTACCAAACTATGGTCAAGGATATTCTGGACTTACTTGAACTGCGAAGCTATAACGACAAACAGCACGAATGTGGAAGGTAGCACCGGAACTCCATAACAAAATTAAGAAATAAAAAATAACAAAAAATAACACCGACTTCAAAACATCTACTGTGAAAAATAAAATACGCAATAAAGAGTAAACAATAAATACTTTATTTTTAAATTGCTTAGAATGCAATCAATTTATTAGGACAGTATTAAAAAATATATTGTTATTTTTGGTGTCGTCGTCAGCAAAGATTTAAGAAATTTTGGGTCTTTCGGAGCTGCCGCAAGCCAATGCATGCTCGCGCGCCACAAAAACCGGTCTAACTAAACTCATCATAAATCTAAAACTATTCAGCAAAATGTATTCTAAATTTTTATATTCCATTTATGAACTATGCTGTCAATGATAATGTCCATTAACTTTATTTTTCTGCAACTATCATATTATTTTAAAAAAATTTTAACAATGCCATGTTGACATTTGGCAGGAAAATGCAGAGTAAATTGTAGTAAGCGAGAAACTTTTTTGTTATTCGAGATAGGTGGAGGTATCAGCGAACAAAACAAAAAGGATAGTATAAATTAAATTTATATGCCCCACTTGACGATTTCCGCGCATCGCTGTTGTTTTGGCGGCAGGTAGAAGACAGAATACTTCGTGCGCGATGCATGGTTTCGCTCAACGACGCGAACACAACTCACTCTTAGTTTAGCTATCTGCACAATATTTACTATATAAATGTCAGTTATATATATATATATATATATATATATATATATATATATGTGTGTGTGTGTGTGTGTGTGTGTGTGTATTTGTTACTAAGTTTCTAGTTTGTGATGTTAATTTTTACTAAATACTAATACTATTAACATAGAACATAAATGTAAAAATAAGTTACCAATATATAATAATAAACCTCAAAACACCGGAACAATGATTGAATCCGACATATGTATTTTTACAGTAGTTTAGTTCACAAAGACTAATTCGACAAATTATATTTTAAAAACAGTTATTTATTTACATACATCTATTTAACTAATGTTGTGTACAAAACATTTTACTTATTTTACAGTTTGAATTGATCACCAGCGATGTAAGCTACAATTACACATTTTGTAATATCACAAAAACAAATATTGAATATATTTGAAATTATGGTTTACAGCATTTTTTTATTCTTCTCAGATGCCATGTAGAAAATTTCGTAATTAGTTTATTATATTCGTTAATCTATAACCTAAAATAGAGCATCACACCAAAGCACTGTTTTTGCGTGACGATGGAAGATATATTACAAATTAATATAAGTTTTAAAATACGTACAATTTTAACAACATGCAGTTCTTTTGCTTACAGTTTAATACAGCCTTATCACTTAAAAATATTGTTTATGCAAATTAGAATTATAACTTAGTTTTTTTTTTTTTTTTTCGCAGAACATCCATCTACTAATTTTACATTTTTGTTTAAGTCCACTACAGCATAGAACCTCAATTATATTCCAAATAAATATATAACGTAGAAAGTATTCAACCGACACCTAGATTTTTACTCACATCCCTTACGTTACCAGGCTCGCATCCCTGAGAGAGCTACCTGTGATCTGCTGCAACTGCCGCATGAATTTTTAAGACAATAAATAACAATCGTATAATGAACTTCACTTAGGCTATGTGTTTATCGTAGTATAAGTACAAAGTAGCTATATGTTTTAAGTAGTCAAGAAATGTGTTTCTAACAATGATGTTTCATGGACATACCCTTAGTCTAAAACACATATTTTGGTCACTTATTGTTAATGAAAGTAATATTTCGCGAGTTCAATGTCCAACGTGTTACAATCCATTGTCCCATGTACACTCAAGCCCCGTCTAATAGTTAATTGTCTGTTGTTCCAGGGAGTAGCAGCTAGTGGACAAATGTTAGGGGCTTGTGTATAAATTGATCAATGGATTCCTACACGCATGTCGTTGGACTCGCGAAATATTCATTTCCCTACTTATTGTTGTGAACTTTTTACATTATTTTTATATAAATATATTTACGAACGTTAATTTTTATTTTTAATTATTGCCTCTGAAGCGACAATTCATAGTAAAACACATATACGATATAAATATATGTCACAAATTTCTGGGGAGAAGATACGTTGTGCCAAATTATCGCAATGAATCAGGAACCTCTGCAGGCATGTTGTAGTTCTGGCATTGTGTGGTGTACAAGGGAACTTATTATTGATCGTTTAAGTTAATGTTACATTTTTCATCGTATTCTTAGGGGAACGAAAATTACTTAATGCTAACAAGATATTTATATTTGTGTGGTTTGTATTATTGATAAGGTTCACTGTAGTTCTTAATAGGCTTTTGTATGTAACATATATCTCACAAGTATCTCATTGATAATGGAAATTCCTACTTTGTGAATATTCATCGTGATAATGTAGATATGAATAGAAATTACAACTCCCGCATTAACTGCATTGGGCGATTACTGTGTCATTTACAGACATACAGTAAAAAGGAAAGAACTTTTAAATACAAATGTATATCCAACATGTTTACAGAGAGTATTTAAGCATAGGTGAAATATACAGTATGTTTTATTTACGAGGTACGCTACAGTAAATTAGCGGCACTTCTCCATACTGTTTTCTACAAATTCACAGAAATGTAATATTTGTTAGCTTGGCTTAATGGGCATAAAATTAAGCATGCTATGTTTAAGATATTTAACTCATAGACTACAACAAAAATTTTTGGTCATATTGCACGAAAAATTAAAGATTTGTATTTATAATCCTGGCACTATAAATCAGTGTGGCTATATAATGTCTATGCGCAAAGTGCGTGAAGAGCCGCTACAGTACAAAAAAAATATAATTTTATTCACACCGCTACATGATAGGCAGTGTGTTGTAATTTTTAGTGTAGATTGACTTAAAACAAAACTGAAATTCATGTTAGTAAATAAACTATTTGAAACCTCAATGAAATCAGTTTAAAAACATTCATTATCAGTAACTACTTACGTTTACAGCTTCAAGACACACTACGTATAAATCTTCAAACTAACGTTTTAGCAACAGAGAAGAGATGCATCAATCTGTCCGATTGGTAACCATGTATTTTGCATTAGTAACGGAAAATACAAACGTGTTTGCTATTACATACCAATAATTTATAATAAGGCTAATTTTCTCGAATCACTTTCTTTAAAAATTTACATAATTTTATTAGTAACAAACTGATAAATTTTAAATGTTAAATAAATTGAATGTAAGCTGTACTTTTAATGTGATAACTGCCTCTTTTACTACAGAAGTCTCGATAATACTAGTATAAATTCTTACATAACAAATAGCACAAAGATAAAAATATTACATTTGCGTTTCAATGAGTTATCGAAACCTTTAAAACCTTAGTATAGATATCAGATGAATTAACGTTTATGTATTTATTATTAATTGTTCAAAATGTACCTTTAAGTGAATAAAAAATATATGTTTCCAGTTATATATAGGTCTAAGCCTCTTTTGTGGGAGAGTCAACAATCATAAAAGAACTTTAAAAATAAATAGTTGATTTCAAGAACTCTTTATAGTGAAATTAATGATGTTGCATTAATTTTCTATTCAATATTTGATTATGTAAATTTATTTATATTCGATAATGTATACTTTTGTATACAACCTTAAATCAGTAATTGAAAGTTGAAAATGTTATAATAAATACAAAATGTAGAGTTAAAATTAATGTCTTAAATACTATGTAGACAAACTAACGTATAATTCGTAGTCAGGTCGTTGAGCTAGACGGAGCGGCGCCGCGCGCCAGATATATTCTGTCTTCAACCTGCCGCCAAACGAACAGTGATTCGCGGAACTCGTCAAGAGGGGCATAAATATTAATTTTATACTATCCTTTTTGTTTCGTCCACTGACACCCCCCATCTATCTCGTAAAACAAAAAAGTTTCTCGCTTACTATATTTTACCCTGCATTTTCCGGTCAAAAAATGACACGAAATTGTTTAACTTTTTTTTTACATAATAAATAACTGCCGTAAAGAAAATTAATGAATAGCGTCATTGGCAGGACAGTTCATTAATACTCTGTAATTTTTTTAAAGTCGATTGACCGAATAGTTTTCGATTGGTGATGAGTTAGGTTTCTACGATTTTTCGGGCGCGCGAGCATGATTTGGCTTGCGGTAGCTGCGAAAGACCCAAAATGGCGGACGATTATACCAAGTATTTATAGAACCCTAGTCTGCACTAAGGCACTATTAAGAGTGGGTATAATCGTCCGCCATTTTGGGTCTTTCGGAGCTAGCGCAAGCGGATGCGTGCTCGCGCGCCCCAAACACCTGACAAACTAAACTCATCATAAATCTAAAACTATTCAGCCAAATGTATTCAAAATTTTTATATTGCATTTAAGAACTATGCTGGCAATGATAATGTAGAACAAATTTATTTTCTGGAACTATCATATTATTAAAAAATATTTTTAACAATGCCATGTTGACATTTGACAGGAAAATGCAGAGTAAATTATAGTAAGCGACAAACTTTTTTGTTATACGAGATAGATAGGGGGTATCAGCGAAGAAAACAAAAAGAATAGTATAAATTAAGTTTCTATGCCCCTCTTGACGATTTCCGCGAATCGCTGTTGTTTTGGCGGCAGGTAGAAGACAGAATATTTTGTGCGCGAGGCATGGTCTCGCTCAACGACACGAGCACAACTTCACTCTTAGTTTATGTACACAATATTTACTATGTAAATGTCAGTTTTATATATATATATATATAAGTATTTATTACTAAGTTTCTAGTTTGTAATGTTACTTTTTACTATATACGGTATTTAATTAGATAACGTAGAACATAAAATACTATTTTTACAAGCGCCCTTCTTGTCTATAAGCCTAATAGTATACAGGATTCGTAGTGGTTCCCTTTAAAACTTTATGTATATATGTATATATATATATATATATATATATATAAACTAAACAATACTGTAGACTCAATCGCAACTCGCAACACATATGTAACTGAAAATAAGTTTTTTGATATAATTCAGTTATAATTGCATTTCCAAAAATTTCCGTATCTATTTTTCAGATCTAAGACGACATGCCACAGTAGTACAAAACTATTCGTAAAGATTTATACTTTATATTTCCACATAACATATTGGCTCAATTGGCAGGATAACAGTGAATACAGTGACACGATTTACAAACTAATGCTTTTATTTGGCTCTAGACATGAAGGTTTGAATTTAAATAGAAATAGAATTCATGACATACTTATATATTTTTTAATTGTTTCTTAAACATAAAATGTTACATAGCAGTTTGAGATGAACTTATTGTAACGTAAGATGTAAATGTTAAAAATTAGTAGCCAACGAACAGTAATAAACCGCAAGACACCGGAAAAAAGATTGAATCCAACAAATGTATTGTACATACGTATTTTTACAGTAGTTTAGTTCGCAATGACAAATTCGACAAATTATATCTTAAAAACAGTTATTCATTTACATACTTCTATTTAACTAATGGTGTATACCAAATATTTTATTTTTTTATAGTTCAATTTGGTCACCCGCGATGTAAGTTAAAATTACACATTATTTTGTAATATCACAAAAATAAATACTGAATACATTTGAAATGATGGTTTACAGTATTTTTTTACTCTTCACTGTTATCATGTAGAAAATTTTGTAATTATTTTATTCTATTTATAAATCAATAACCTAAAATAGAGCATCAAACCGAATCACTTTTTTACAGTGGAAGAGAGACTAAAATTAATTTAATTTTTAAAATATGTAAAATTTTTACAACATGCAGTTATTTTGCTTACAGTTTAACACAGTCTCATCACTTAAAGAATATTGTTTATGCAAACTGGAACTAAGACTTAGTTTTCTTTTTTTCCCAGAAGCGGTGCGATGCATATTGCATTTTTATTTACATTTTTGTTTAAGTCCACTACAGCATAGAACCTCAAATATATCCCAAATGTATATATAACAAAAAAAATTGAACGGACACCTAGATTAGAACTCCCATCCTTTACATTACCAAGTTCGTCCCTTAAAGAGCTACCTGTGATCTGCCGCAACTGTCACATGAATTTTTAAGACAATAAACAGCAATCGTATAATAAACTACACCTATCTGTTTACTGTTATATAAGAACAAAGTTTTTGTTTTATGTAGTCAAGAAATTAATGTGTTTCGAACAATATTGTTTCATGGACATACCCTTATTCGAAAACACATATTTTGGTCACTTATTGTTAGGGGAAGGAATAACTCGCGAGTTCAGTGAACGACGTGTTATGATCCACTGTCCTATGCATACTCGAGCCCGTCTATTAGTTCATTGTCTGTTGTTACAGTGAGTAGCAGCTCGTGGATAAATGGTCGGGGCTTGTGTATAAACAGGAAAATGGATTCCTACACGCATGTCGTTGAACTCTCGAAATATTCCTTTTCCAACTTATTGTTACGAACTTTTTATATTATTTTTATATAAAGATCTTTACGAACGTTAACTTTTATTTTTAATTATTGCCTCTGAAGCGCCAGTTCATAGTAAAACACATATCACAAATTTCTGGGAGAAGATACGTTTTGCCGAATTATCGCAATGAATGAGGAACGTCTGCAGGGATGTCGTGGTTCTGGCGTTGTGGTGTACAAAGGAAATTTTTAATGGGCGTTTAAGTTAGTGCTACATTTTTCATCTCATTCTTAGGGGAACGAAAATGACTTAGTGTTAACGAGATCTTTATATTTACATGGTTTGTATTATTAACAAGGTTCACTGTAAATCTTAATAGGCTTTTGTATGTAACCTTTTTCTCACAAGTATTTAGTTGATAACGGAAATTGCTACATTATGAATATCCATAGTGATACCGTAGGTATAGAATAGAAATTACTATTCCCGCATTAACTGTATTGGGCGATAACTGCGTTATTTACAGACATACAGTAAAAAGGAAAATACAAATTTATATCCAACATGTTTACAGAGAGTATTTAAGTATAGATGTAAGATACCGTGTGTTATATTTACGAGGTACCAGGGGCGTCATTTGGGGCTACAGGGGGCGGGGCAAATCCCCCCCCCCTGGATTTAGAATTTTATGTGTATAAATATATTTTTTGTATTTTTAAATGTAAATAATACTAACTTAAGGACATAAAACTGAAGTTTTATTATTAAAGTATCTAATTTATACATGCTTAATTAATAAAAAAGATGCAACAAGGTCACTGTCGCCAGAAAACAAAATCTTGCCCCCTGCCCTCCTAGAAAAACCTGAAATGACGCCCCTGCGAGGTACGCTACAGTGCACTTCTCCATACTGTTTTCCACAAATTTACGGAAATGTAGTGTTTGTTAGCTTGGCTTAATGGGCATAAAAGTAAGCATGCTATGTTTCAGATATTTAGTCACAGACTATAACTAACATATTTCGTCGTATTGTAAGAAAAATTAGCATTTGCACAAGTGTGTGAAGAAATATTTGTATTTATTATCCTGACGCTATAAATCAGCGTGGCTACTGTCTGCACAGAGTGAGTGAAGGGCAGCTACAGTACAAATAATAATTTATTCACACCGTTACATGATGGGCAGTGTGTTGTAATTTTAGTGTAGATTGACTTGAAAC